>RJWM01006288.1:0-85728 GCA_004363535.1 Dasyprocta punctata | reverse complement strand
AGGCTGTATTTGTTTTGCTCATTTATAGCTGATTTTCTGGAACTAGAAGAGACATTCAACAGCATTTAGTCCAACCTGCTCATGAGGAAATGAAGGTCTAGGCATGTTGAGCAGCTCAGTCACAGCGCGCAGCTAGCTGTTGTCACTCCAGCACCAGAACCCATGACAGAGAGCTGAAAAGCTCACCAGCATTCTGCAATGCTGCCCATCTGGCCTCATAAACTCCTCTAGCTTCAAGTCAATGTAAAGCAGTCTAGGCTCTGGCTACACCTTCACCCCAGTTCTATTCCACCCGTTTCCTTGAAACCGTGAATTCTAGCACCCTGCCCTACTTTTTCCTGGCCCTGACCCTCGCCTGGTGCCAAGAATAGAACATAGTGAGAATCCTTCCTCACCCCATCTGTAGCTCCTTGAAGTATCCCAAATCTTGAACCATGGAGGAAATGAAAGTTCTAACTGTTCCTATGATGATGTCCTATTACTTTCTAGCAGTGACCATGGCCAGAACAATGCAGTGATCTTATTTTCACATCCAAGAGCTGGGGCGAGGGTGGGTAGTTCTCTGTGCAGCTTCTTTGTGGCCCTGTGGAGAAGGGGCGGAAGTCAGCATAGCTGCTCCAGGCACAAGGCTCTTTCTAGGACTCTATTTCTAATATTTGATTAACTCAACTGGAAACACAGTGAATAGTTATTATAACATTACAAATCTTACCTTTGGGGAGGAAGACTGTGAAAGAATAATTTTGCAAGTATTTATTTTTTAAATAAAAGTCCAATAAATTGACTCATATCTGTCTTATCAGAATAAAGTGAAAAAGTTTCCCTTTCCCAAAACTACGTCTTACATATTAGGTTCTCCAGGAACAGAACAGAACAGAACATGTGTCGAAAGTGTAAGAGAGATAATGAGAAAAATGCCCCCCTTTTCACTTCCACTGCATCCATAAACCTCAGAGAAAGCAGAGAACTTCCTTTCACGAATGATTCATGACTTCTGCCGGTTTGACTTATGTTTTTGTTTTGTTTTGTTTTTTAATTCACAATGATAAAAACCAATGTGCATTTAGTAAATATTGTACTTTCAATTTGGCGTTTGATCTTTTTGTGAGCCGGACCACACAGTGTGATCCTCTCTCTGTGCTGGGCAGCGGCAGCGACCCACAAGTCCCCGTCAGCCTTGTGATCAGCGGGAAACAAATGATGCTGTATAGTCTGCTGTGTTGCTAAGCCAAGATATTGCATAGGTCAGGTGAGTTAAATATATTTTCAACTTACAGTGTTTTTTAACTTAACAATAGGTTTACTGGGACAATGTCATGGCCAATTGAGAAGCTTTTGTACTTTTAGGATGGCTGGGGTCTCTAAGCACTCCACGTGCAATAACTTCACGAAAAGCACCCACTAGACCCCCTTCCTTCATGCCCTTGTCCAGAGAAGTCTGGCTTCCTCGTAAGGGAGAGGCCAAAGGAGACCCAGCCAACAACCCTCAGGAGGGAGCATGCCCGTGACCCACAGCATGGCTTCTGTATAGGTTTTAGGTAGAGCATTTTGTTCTTTTTAATTTGTATCAGTACATGTTTGCAGTACATATTGATCTGTGGGCAGTTGGTACATGCACATAATATATCTTAGTTCTTTTTTCATCCCCACCCTCCCTGCTCCTTCCATGTCTTGGTCTGTTTCCCATTTGCAAAGCTGTATCTCCATTTTTTCCCCCATCCCCTTTCCCTCCCTCCCCCTCTCTCCACCTCTTAAAGATCTCCCTACTTCTTGTTATCTGCCTATTATTTTTAGCCAGAGCATTCTTTGTGGAGGGCATAAACAGGGAAAGTACGGCCTTCTTTGTGGAGGGTACAAACAAATAAGCAAAATATCAAAGTACTAGCAAAGTTGTTTAGAAATGGAAACCCTTATATAACAGAGAAGGGAGAGAAAGTTATGTTCACTCCCCTTGCCAGACCTCTCCCTTCCTCTTAGCCTACCTTTTCCCAGACCCCTAGCTCTCCTGTTTCTCATCCAAAGTCTTTCCTGTCTTGAGAAAACAAATTAGTTAAGTCCCTTAGCATAAACTAGTGACAAAGAATGTAGCTCTTAGTCCATTTTCTGTTGCTATAACAAAATACTTGAGACAGAGTGAGGTAGAAGGCATCACATGGTGAGAAAGAATAAGGGTGCTAACTTGAGTTTCTTCTTCATATAAAACCACAAAAGTCAAATCAAATCCATCTTAACATTTTTAGAGAATTTCTACTTATTAAGAGAAACTATGAGCTTCTGTTGGCATTGCTGAATCATCGGTTGTTTCATTATGTTTACCTTAATCCATAAAGATGGGGGCAGCAGGTGCCTCTTAAACTAAGCATGTGCAATAGAATGGGTACAACCTAATGTCCAAGAAAACAATACTAAGAAATATATTGTGCATTTAGTATCCAAAGAATACTTTGTGGTGGCAACATCAAAATTCCACAGAATCCAGGAAATCGCACTATTGTATCCAAGTCATTAGAAATGTCCCAAGCACCAAGGCCCTTAGGGACTGCACAGGATATCCAATACACGTTGCTTCTTAAGCATGAGCCACAACCCTCCTTTCTATGACAATCCAGGGTGCAATTAGCTCCAGCCTCTGCTCTGGAGTGGAGACTGTTGCTGTGTAAGTAAAAGGACTCGGTCTGGAGTTCAGCCAGGCTCAGTCCTGGTGGCCAGCACTGGGTGCTTCAGAAAAACAAACCAATAGGAAACACGCTGAAGAGCATGGATTCTGAAATCTGGGTTTTCCCACGTTCTGTGGATGTTGGTATTGTTGGTATTTATCAACTCCTTCCCCTGGTGCATATAAAAATCCCTTTCTTTTTTGAACATATTAATTAACTAGATTCCTGGAAGCATAAAAACCCAGGAAACAGAGCCATGGATTTAGCTCAGTGGTGCAGTGCCTGGCTGGCAAGTGTGAGGTCCTGAGTTTGATTCCCAGTACCAAAACAAAACAAAACAAAACAAAAAAAGAGTATTTTAAAGAGCTAGCTTGACATACGACTGTAGTTTCCCCTCTCTGTATAAAGTGGTAGAAAAGAATGAGTTTTTCCTCGTGGGCCTCTGTGAACCAGAACCAGAACCAGAACATCTTAGGTGTCTCTGTAACTCCACCATTTACACTGTGGCTGGTATATTGTGGGTGCTCAATAAAGATCTGTTGTATGGATGAATAAATGGATGAAATAACCTTGCCAATTTCAAACAATACACCTAGGGTTCTCCTTTCCTCCATTCATACTTCCATCCATTCTCTCAATAAACTCAAGCAAAAGTATGCCAGTCCCATAACACCATGACAGTTTATACATGATGACATCTAAGACATGGCTCCTACCCTCGTTGGCCACTACCTGGCAGAGAAGCAGGAGTCAAACCTGCCTGAGCACTTGTGCAGATGAGCCCTGGAGGAAGGAGCGGTCAGTCCCAGGGCCCAGCTACCCACTAGGTGTGTCTGCGTGGGAAAGGACCATCTCGGTATTAGAATTACAATAAGATGACCCTTCCTCCTTAGCCACAGCCTGGGGCCAGGGCTTGCCAGGTTCCAGGAAATGAGGCTGGATTTCTATCTCTTTCTTGTCTTGATCCAGAGCATGAATGGCCCCACCATCTTGCTCGCCTTGTCAGGTAGCAGAGCACCTCAGAAAGGCTTCTTAAAGATCCAAGGGTGGGAACTGGCTCTGGGAGAGACACAGGTTACCAGGTGGAGAGAGAGACTTTGAGATCAGAAGGAATCATAGAAATGCCAGGGCATTCTGCAGGGAGGGCCCCCATGATAGGCCAACCTGGGCTCCCATTCCACACCGTGGCACCCAGCTTTATGCGTATGTCCACATGATTTACCCTGTCTGCTGTTGAGTGGGTGCTTGAGATCCCCCATATCTGGAAATCTTTGTCTTCGAGGTAATAGTTTTAGAAGACGTGGCCTTGGGGAGGTGATTAGGTGATGAAGTAGAGCTCTCATGAATGAGATTATTGTCCTTATAAAAGAAACCCCAGAGAGCTCCCGTGCCCCTTCCACCACAGGAAAACAGTTTCCTTCATTCGTTCCCTCAAGTCTGCCTAGAGGTCTCCAGGCAAGCGAACTTTCAATCCACACTGAATCAACAGTACCTTATTTCAGATTTTCAGCTTACAGAACTGTGAATAACACATTTCTGTTGTTTCTATTTTTACCCAGTTTATAGTATTTTCTTATTGCAGCTAAAATGGACTAAGTGTCTCTATGAGTCCCTTTGCTTTCTGGGGAAGTGATAATAATAATGATGTAGAAGCACAATGAGGCTGTTTTGAGGTCAAGTGAATTATGTACACAAAATGCTTAGCATGGCGCCTGATAGTAAAGTCTGCCAAATTTTGGAAGAGACAAATGTAAATTAAAAGTCTCCAAATAAATCTATAATCCTTTTTAAAAGTTGTTTCCATTTTATATTTGAGAAAAAAAATAACTTTAGTATACGTTGATTCCAGCAATCTCGGGTTCTAGTTTTTGTCTTGAACCCTTCCTCACTCAGATGCAACACTCTGATTGATATAAAGGAATATAACATCCTATTCAATACTAAATAGATGTGCTCTTATTTACCCCCAAGGAGCTCAACATCTGGTAACTGTGTAAGACATGTATGCAAAAGACAAAAAAATTATACTCCATGTAGAGTGAAAGTTTTACAGAGTAAGCCAACAAGTTTAGATGTCTTTTATATTGATTATCTTATTGGAAGGTGTGATAGTTCATTTTATTTGTCAATTTGACTAGAGCAGTAGTGCTCATTTTTGGTCAAAAGTCAGGCTAGATATTGCTGTGAAGGTACTTTAAAGGTAAAATTACCATTTAAGTCAGTAACTTTAAGTAAAGCAGATGACAGTCAATGTTGGGGGTGCACCTCATCCAATCAGCTGACAGTGTTAAGAGCAAAGACCAAGGCTCCCCAAAGCAGAAGCAGTTCTCAAGACTGCAATGAAGAAACTCAGTCTGAATTTCCAGCCCATTTTCTGAGAAATATGAACTGAAATCTACAACATCGACTTTCCTTAGAATTTCCAATTTAGCCTAGACTATGTGAGAACTTGGCAGACCCCACACATATAAGCAAGTCCTCAGAGACATTTCTCTCCCCGTACTCTTCCTCACTCCCTCCTCTCTCTGTCCCATTAGCTCCATTTCTCTGAAGAACCTGACCAACACATCATTGTTCAGTGGTTTCAGGAAAGGGAGGAGGAGGAGGTATACAAGGAGTAATTAACCAGACAAGCAACCCAAGTCCTCCATTTGCAAGTTCCTGGTTTGTGGTCTCAATGCCACATGATTTTAAAGCAGGGCTTCTTGAGACTACAATTTCAAATAAATCTCTTAGGGATTTCACATCACCTCCAGGAAGGCACGAAGCTAATTATTTACCGTTTGGCACTTAGCAGACGTCCCCTGGCATTGTTATGGATGTTTTCTGCCCACTCTCCAGCTGGACCATAAGTTCTTCCTCCTTACTCTTACCACCCAGCATGCTGTTTGACACTCAGGTACTCAATAAACATTGGTTAAATTGAATTGAGTCAAATGTCTTTCTCAGATTGCTCCATTAAAGTATGTTAAAAATCCTACAAATGGAGTCTTCTAGGCAGACTTGAGGGAATAGAAATGATTTAGAGACTGCTCTGACCTCTCCTACTTCTCATCTCCCTGCACACACATTAAATAACATTCCTGTTCCCTCTTCCCTCCATACCTGGCCTGGCCTCTGGTTTAATCAATGAGTATAAAGGAGAATTAAGGGCCGGGAGTTTGGCTCAGTGGCTTAAGCGCCTGCCCTGGCAGGCGCAAGGCTGTGAGTTCAATCCCCGGTGCCGCAAAAAAAAAAAAAAAAAAAAATGAGAATTAGATGTCAAACTGTGTGCTTGATGCCTGGTGGGAAGAAGAAGGATCAGAAGCTCAGGCTCTTGGTTTCTTACCTCTGGCTTTAGTGGTCACTTTCCCAACCTACCTTGGCCATCCATCCTCATGGATTCTGTTTTCATCAAAATAAATACTACCTCCAAAGTCTGTGCATGAATAGCCAGTTTGTTCTCAGCCACAGCTTCTTCCTTCTCTTCCAGATTTATTGACTTGATTTCCTCACCCAACTGCACCGCCAACTCACAAGCTCTTCTAATCTCCAGTGCATGAATACACACTCTAGTCAATTCTCTGCTCTTCCGGACCAGAACCTGTGGTCCATTGTTATTAATGGCTACTATTTGTCTCTTCTTTCCCACAGTCAAATTCACCTGGCAAAACCCCAAATCCAACCAAACTGACTGTATTTCGTGCCTGTGTCCCACTGGCCAAAATTGGATGAAGTCAATCAGGCAATCCTACTGCTTGCTTGTTTGTTAATTTAAATTCATGATAGTTCCTAAATGGGCATTCCATTTTCCTGATAAATCTAATCCCTTCTGTCTTAGGAGACTATTTGGCACCTTCTTCTGTCTCCACAAATCTTCAAGAACTTCTTTCCTTGCTTTCATGACCTCATATCATACTTCACAGAGAAAATACTTGTAATTAGATGAGAACTACCTCATCTCCCCACCAATGAATCCCAAAACCTTTGTCTGGACCCACATGTTTTGCTTTCTAACCTGATGAAAAGGAAGAAAGATCCCTGCTTCTCAAAGAAAAACTGACCTCTTCCCATCTTTCACTATTCAATATCTTGCCCCCTCTGCATTAATTTCTTCCTTGCTGGATAGGTTCAGTCAACATATGTGTATGCTTTTGTGTGACCTATTTAAGTAAACTCCTTACTCTATGACCCTCTCTACCAGCTTCCCCTGTTTCTCTGTTCTTCTTTAGAACAGAAAATTATTATTTCTCCTTTTATTTCTTCATACTCCATTCTCCATACCACTACTTTTGCATTGACCCGTTAAATGATCTTAACAAAATCACCAGTGAAAACTGTTTTGTCGTATGCAGTGGTAAATTCTCTGTCCCCATCTCCCCTGCCCTCGGCACACTGGACCTTGGCCACTGCTTCCTTCATGAAGCACACCCTTCACTAGGGGCCGTGACAACATAAGGTCCCAGTGCTCATTCTACTGCAGTGATTATTTATTTTTCTTTTGTACTTTTCTATTATGTGTAGGAAACAATAAATTCTATCTTGGGTCCTAGCTCAATCTAGATAGCTCTTCCTGAACACACTAAGTTACAAAAAATACCCACTCCATTCCAATTCTAAGCTACAAATCAAACATAGTTTATCACAGGTCAAAGATTTTCTGTGCTCCACGTCCTCCTCCACTCTGCTCTCACTCTCAGTAACCCCTCAGATTCCGTTTGTGCCATCTCAGTCAATCAGGATAGATTGTAAACCTCCAAACCAGCTGATAGCAAAGAGGTTAGCTGCTCCTCCTGCATTACAGGTAAAAGGGACAGCACTCCTTTGCCCTCCAGGCCTGCTACCTTAAGCCTGTACCATTTTGCAAAAGTAAAAGGTCTTGTCAAGATTTCTCGGTGTCCAAGTACTGTTTCCAATATATGGAAAGTAACTATGTGCAAAAGCATACGGAACAGTGTAATGAACTTCTACATTCCCATCACCTGACTTCACCTCATGACCAATTTTGTTTCCTCCCCAGTTCCCTCACCATTTTTTGCAAGTTCTATGCGTATTACTTTCTCTTTAACTATTTCAGCATCCATCTGTGAGGGCTCTTTAATAAGAAACACAACCCTACTGTCATTATCATACCCTACAAAATAATAGTAATCTTTAATATCATCAAGTGTCAATCACTACTTTCTCTTAGCCTTCTTTACTGCCTCTCCCTTCCCCTTTCTGACCTCTAAGATCTGGTCTCTTGTCTCTCTTCTCTCTTTATACACTCTCCCTAAGTGATCTCATCTAGTCATAGACCTTTAATGCCACCTGTATGCAGTAAGTCCTCTGAGTCCCAGTTTCTGTGATCAATTGTCTCAGAACAAGTTTTTAATGGCAATATCAATTTCAATATGGCAAAACAAGACCTTTGATTCTTTCCCTACCAAACCATACCCCAAAACCTGTGCAGATCCCAGTCATACTCATTTTAGTAAATAGCATTACCATCTATACTTTTCACTTGTGCAAAAATCTCGCAGTTATCCTCTATTCTTTGATTTCATTTCCAACCCATGTGGTAGGAATGACTATTTTTTCCAGTGTTTCTTTTTCTCTCTCCATATTAGTAGAATTTTTACTGGCGTATGTTGCCTTAGAATAATGACTACATTTGTCAGTCTACCTTGCAGCTAAGGGTGGACTTGTGATTTAGATCTGGCCCACTGAGAGTAAAAAGATGATCAAGTCCACCTTTTATCTCTTCATACCTTCCTCTGTCTGGTTTCCCTGGTACCTCATAAAGTGCCTTGGACCAGAAGATGAGAGCCACACCCTATGATGGTCTAACCATTAGCATGTGTATCATTCAGAGCCAATTCACAAGATAGAATTTGAACAGGCAAAATTTAATGTAATAAATTACTATTTATAGGGACCAAGCTGCTATAACTTCAAGGATTAGAGAAAAGAACACAGTGTATCAGCATTGACTGGAAGGTCACAGGAGATACAAGGTAAGGGGAGGATCCTGAAGGGAAGAATCAGTTTAGCGCTGTTGAATACCTTGAGATCATTTGGCACATGCATGCTGCCATTTTACAACTGAAGAAAATAACATATAGATTGGCTCGGGGACCATTTGTTGGGACAGAATTGAGACCAGAGTCTGAGTCTTTACATATTTGCCTGTATTGTTCTTTTTTTTGCAAAGAACCTCTAAAACTTTGACATCAGTTTTACAAAACTAGTTCTAATTAGTCTAAAAATGATTGCTCCATGCTCATTGCTGAGATCAGTTTAGAAACTTGGACCCAGGACACTCAGCACAGGTATTTAAAGTCACTGGCATTGGTTCCTACATGGTCAATGATAAAACCTCAGGTTGATGAGATGTGAGGAGTCTGTGGAGGGATTCTGGGAGTGTTTTTCTTGCTCTTTACAGAGTTCTACAGTGAAAGATATCAGACATTGTACTATGTGGCTGTGAGGTCCACACTTCTGGTGGTCACCACTCATGGGCTTGGCACATCCCAGGAAAATATTCTAATAGGCTCAGTTACCTCATATATATAATGGGTGCAATAATACCTATTCATGAGATTGTTATAAGCATTAATTTAAATGACATATATAGAATGTAGTACAATGTCTCCCACGTAATAAATGCAGGTCAAATGCTTTTGTTATCTTATTTCCAGGTTTGTCAGTAAAATTTCAAAATCAATAATGGAATCTGGGTGTGGTGACATGCCTCTATACCCCCAGTTGCTTAGGAGGCTGAGGTTGAAGAATCACTTGAGGTCATGAGTTGAAAGCCAGCCTTAGCATCACAGAGAGATTCCCTCTCTCAAAAAAGTTATGGAATTAATTAAAAGTGACTATTCAATGTTGAGATTTCTACTTTCCCAAATACAAAATTGTATTGAGGCATCAAGTAGAGAAAAGACCAGCCAGGCGTGGTGGCGCACGCCTTTAATCCCAGCACTCGGGAGGCTGAGGTAGGCGGAGCGTTGTGAGTTCGAGGCCTACTTGGGCTACAACACGAGCGCAAGGCCGACCTGAGCTACATAGTGCGACCCTGCCTCAAAAAACCAGGGCTGGGAGTTTAGCTCAGTGGCTTAAGCACCTGCCCTGGCAGGTGTGAGGCTGTGAGTTTGATCCCTGGTGCCGCAAAAAAAAAAAAGAAGAGAAATGACCAAATAATTTCTGATTGAAAATAAATGATTATTGAATAAAGCCACCTTTTCCACCACTTTCATCAAGCCCCAATATTAAATAAAATATCGCTTCTTCCCAATAAAGATTGAACCCACCCCTTTTTGTTCAGCACTTTCCAATCTCCTTTTGCTTCTCAGCCTCCCTTGGCTCCAAAATGCTGTCAAGACCCAAGCTTATCAGTGTTGGGCAGTGCACGTAGGCTTTTCCTGGGAAACTCTTGGCAATATCTTAAACCACCCATTTGGCTTAATCTGAGGATCAAATTTTTGTGTATGTGTGTGCAAAAAGGGCTTATCTAAACACTAAAATAACAAAAATGATCATGATTTTAGAAAGTTGAGATAGAAGTGAAATTACAGGTTGTCTTACTTTCCTCTGCAAGACTCCTTCCTTTAATACACTCCTGAATTTGTTGACCAGACTGCTGGTGAATGCTTCAAATCATTGCATTTAAGTCTTTCCAAGAGACCAAGAATAGCTAACACATATTTTTTCTGACATTCAGATTTATTTTTGTCAACTTTATGTTTCTAATCCAGAAGTTCTTAAGAAATTTTTATTTATCCCAAAATTTCATAAGGCCTCCCAAGACCTCTGGTTTCATCATCAATTAAATAAGCAAGCCACTCTAAAGTTCCCGTTTCTATTATGCATTGTTTGGCATTTCTCAACAATCACTGGTTGGCCACAATGCAAGACACTGAGGATAATATCTTCCCACTTACATTCTACCCCACTCATAGCCTTCATGGTTGCCAGTGTGAAGACCCTGGACTGTTAGACTCCCCCCAAATATTCATTGAGGTAGAAACAAGAGATTTGGAATGATTTTCAGTATTTCCAAAGAGCTAACGGAAACTTATCCCTCAATTGAACGTCACAAGATTATCCCATTACATAGGTAAAGTTTATGGTTAGTCACCATTTTATGGATATCCTCTCGGTTGGGAGTTTCCAAAAGCTGCACACCAACTCTGTGGCCAGCACTGTGCCCAAAGTTATTTTCATGTTGCTCCCAGTCCTTATATAAATGACCCAAGTTTCACTTATTTCTGCAGAACCGCAATCCTGAGTAAAGGTCGCCCTGAGCATTTCTGGCAGTCTGTAAGGCTGTCTCTCAGGGGTTCATGTTCCATTGGCTCTTCTATTTCCAGTATCATCTGGCAGATATTATTCTCGAGAAGATTGTCAAGGCTGTCCCAGAGCCCAGATTATTTTTAGGTACAGTGCAGATAGAAAACAAACAAACAAACAAAAAACCTCACCATTCTACTTTTGATGGAAGAGTAATAGAACATAGGTGAGTATAAAGAAGTCCAGATGAAGAATTTTAAAGTGTGCAAGCATGGTCAATTATCCAAAACTCTTTGAATTAATATATATAAATCAAAGGTCTTGATTGCAAAAAGTAGAAATCAAGTTTAGCTAATTTAAGCAGAAAGGAAATCGATTGGGAAGCATTGGGGAGCAAGGAGAATTCTTTAAAAACCTGGAGATCTGGGTTTGGAAGAAAAACAAGAACTAAGTGAACAAGACCACTGACCCATGTTGGCCATGCCCCAGGACAGCCTACTTGGGGTACCATCAATTCAGCCCCTCAACATTCTATCCAACCCTG
Organism: Dasyprocta punctata; assembly: GCA_004363535.1. Classification (NCBI taxonomy): domain Eukaryota; kingdom Metazoa; phylum Chordata; class Mammalia; order Rodentia; family Dasyproctidae; genus Dasyprocta; species Dasyprocta punctata. The sequence continues at coordinate 74,274 of RJWM01006288.1, read as the reverse complement.
GCACCTAGCAGAGCCTCCCTGGCGACTTCTGGACACTGGCTTTCCACTGCCACCAGTACCCTGAACAAAGTGGGCCAGTAGTGCCACCAGAATAGATCTGAGCTGGCCTGGCTTATTGGTATCCTCACTCAGAACAGAGTCCTTAGAGGAGCCACGTTTCTGGCCATCTGTCTTTCTGTTCCTGCTGAGAGGGAAGAAAAGCAGCCATTGTCTTTTCAGTTTTGCCAGTGGGAAGCAGAGCTCTACCTCCCAGCAACACTCACACGATGTTGGTTTTACAGACGGGGAGGGGGACCTGCTAACACTTGTTACCAGTTCCCTCTATATTAGTCTGTCCTGGCTGCTACAACTAAATGCCATAGCCTGGCTGGATTAAACAACAGGAATTTATTTCTCATAGTTCTGGAGACCTAAAACCCAAGATCAAGATTGATTCCTCCTGAGGCCTCTCTCCTTGGTTCATCCATGGCCTCCTGATTGTGTCCCGTCCTGGCTGTCCCTCTGCGCCCATGCAGGCCTGATGTCTCTTTGTGTATCCACATTTTCTTTTCTTATAAAGACTCCACTCAGACTGAGTCATGACCCACCTTAATGGTCTCATTTTAATTTCATTGCTCCTTACCTCCAGAGACAGTCACATTATGAGGTACCAGGGATTCACCACATGAATTATGAAGGTAAGACTGTTCAGCCTCTAATACTTCCATAAATGGAAAATATATACTCCAGTGATTAAAAGGTAGAGCCAGTACTTGGGGACTGGGTTAAATACATGCTCAGTGCAGAAGAACTAATTGTTAATAGAAAGCTCCTTACAGCTGAAGCACTGAAGTTGCCAAGTGTGATCAAGAAACAGGCAATCTAAGTTCTTGCTTCTTGAACCTTGGATCAGCAGTGGCAGCTGCAGTGTCACCTGGGAGCCCTTGGACATGCAGAATCTCTGCTTCTTTTGTCATTATTACCACTATCATCATCACCATCATCATTATTATTTCAGGGAAGGCAGAATAGGTCCTACAACCTCTTATTTTTGGCTTTATTATATGCTTAAAGTTAACATTCAACCAGAGAATGTAATCTCCTATGATTCATTTATATATCTAACTTTTTGTTATACTTTAAATTGTGACACAGATATATTCAAACAATACAAGCTCATTGGTCTCTAAGGCCATTATAATCTGGCTGGTGAATAAATGCACATGTGAAAGCTGAGTTACTGGAACTAAGAATCAACTCCTAGCCAGAGGAAGAGGGCAGGGCAAGAGCCTTGTTCCTTCTGAAAAAGAGCCTAACTCCTTTTAAAGAAGAGAACTTGAAAGGAGCCCAGACTGATGAGAAAACAGAATGCATTTTATATTGCTTTCTCAGAAATGTTTTGGGTCTTCCCTTGGCCAAAAGATATATGAAGAAGGGGGCTGAGAACAGAAAACCAAAGGTAAAGGGATGAATTTTTGCTCTATAGATGTACCAGAAAGACAAATAAATACCCCACATTGATTATCTCGGAAGCTGTCAGTCCCTCACCCAAAGGAGAAGGAATCTGAAGATTATAAGACAGAAAGTCAGCTGGAGGAGATTAATAGGGTCTAATACATATATGAATATATATCAGTATATAGGTATTTGTATTAGTTTCTTGCCTTAGTAACATAGCACTGTAAGCAGTTTAGTCATAGATTCCCTTACGGTTGCTTCTTAAGGATATTTAACTTTCTTGGACAGTCAGTGCAGCAATGGGATGCAAGCAGCTCACCTCTTTCCTCCCCTGCAGGCAACACCCTCTTCATTCCCCGGCTTTCTCTACATCCCTTCACATAACAACTGCCTCTCAGCTCTTCCCTTCTCTTTGATCCTCTTCTATTTCTTTCTCTAATTTTCCTTTTTTCCCAACTTGACATACTTTCTGTACCTTTCGATATACACTGTATTAATCTGAATATCATTAATGTTCAATTTTTCTCTAGCCTACTGTTATACTTCCCTCCTTAACTTCCCTTACAGTAGCAAAATAGAATTCTTTTGAAACAAAGTCTCAATTATCTGATAATATGTGGTTATTAACTTATACTTTCTTCTCTTTTCATTTCTTTCTGCCCCCTCCCCACACACACACACACACACTTACTTCTTTGTGGACAAAAAAAGAACATCGTTGAAATAATTTCTTTTCTTTCTTATGTTCTCCTTTGTTTCTCTGGGAGTTTTTTCTTTTTTCTGTTTTTCTTTATTCTTCTCTCAGTCCATTCTCTATCATTACTATTTGTTCATCCTCCTGTGCTATTTAAAAAATTGAAAACAATGTAAACAAGTTTGATACGTGTTGATACATGATTGGCTCTTCGGATGTTTACATTACTAGCAGCTATTCTCTCCCTGCATGCAGTGCTAAGGACTAATTTTAGTACTCTGAATAGGATGAATCATTCTCAAAGTTAAAAGCACAACACAAGGAGAAATCCACCTACTAAAAACAACTCTACTTTAGTGGCATTTTTACCCTCCATTGAATCTACAATCTGCAACACAGAATCACAATAATCATGAGAAAATAAAACAAGATGCCTCCAAAAATTTGCAATGCCCCCGAACTTGATCTCACTTGTTTCAATTAACATTAAGGTCTTGAGGTGCATTCATTTTCCTACAAATGATTCCAGCACACAAAAATCAATAGTGTTCCAATATAACAATAATAAACCCATGAAGAAAGAAATTAGGTAAACAATATAATTTAAAATAGCTTCAAAAAGTTAAGTACTCAGTAATTAACCTAACCGAAAAAGTGAAAGACCTCTGTAAGGAAAACTATAGTCCTCTGAAAAAGGAGATCAAAGAGGACATCAGAAAATGAAAAGATATCCTGTTCCTGGAGTTCCAGAACAAATACTGCCAAAATGGCCATACTAACAAAACTAACACATGATTTAATGAGATCTCATTCAAAATATCAACAGCATTCTTCCCAGAACTAGAAAAAGCAATCCTAAAATTTATATGGAACCAAAAGAGAACCAGAATAGCCTGAGCAATCCTGAGCAAAAAAAGCAAAATGAGAGGCATCACAATTCCCAATTTCAAATTATACTGTAAAGCCATTGTACTAGAAACAGCCTGGTACTTCCAATAGACATACAGAGCAATGAAATAGAACACATGATACAGAAAAAGACTCACACACCTGTAGTCACCTGATATTTAACAAAAGGACTAAAAATGTGCTGGAGAAAACAAAATAGCTTCTTTAACAAATGGTGCTAAAAAAAAAACTAGTTACTCACATGCAGAAGAATGAAACTAGACCCATATGATACGCATGCACACAATGGGATTTTACTGTCATGAGGAATAATAAATTCACATCATTTTTGAATTTTAGGTTCATAATGTTAAGTGAAATAAAATAGATACAGAAAGTTAAATATTGCATAGTTTCTCTTATATGAGAAATTCAAAATATAAATAAATTATAAAATAAAGGAGAGATGGTAGGAAACAGGGAGGCAGACTTTTGGATATGGGGAAGGGGATCATAGGAAGGAGGTAGGAAAATCATAAATGATTACGATATACATATATGTTACAATTTTCCAAATCAAATGTATTGCAGACATGTAACAATAAGAAAAACTTAAACTTACTTAGACATTATAGATTTTATGAATGTATGGATACAGACCCTTTGAAAACTATGTCAAAAATCAATTTTAATAACTCAGTTCCTCATTCAGGTCCAGATGCCCAGATCATACATTTCTAATAAAAAATACATATATACTTTAGCTGTGCATCTCGGTAACTGCTCAGGGGAAATACAGGAAGCAATCTTTATGTTCACCCACTTGATACAATGAGATGTATGAACTTGTCTATATGGCAAAGCATATGAATTTGTGTCAAAGTATAAACAGGTGAGTTTTACCTGCATTATCCACCATGATATATTTTTGTGTATATATAATTTTTAATTAAATGTTTTCTTTTATTTTTCTTATAGAATTAGCCCAGTTCAGTACAATGTCACATAAAAAGTCACTTTTACAACTTTGGGAGGTTGAAGTGAGTCATCAGGTGATTCAGCTATCAACTATGACTTGAATCATGTAAGTCAAAGAAGTTGTGGCAGGGAGAGACAGTAAGATATGACAGATAGAGAAGTACAAAATAAAGACCCCTGATTCAGATGTGGAAGAAAGCAGATGCAAATAAATATTCAACTCCTCAAAATGCTACAAAATGATCATGCATACCTGAACAATCAAATGTTAGAACTAGATCAGAAGATGTTATTAGATTCTTGCCAGGGTTGAAATCTACTAGACTGAATGCCAACACCGTTGTTCAATGTTGGAAATTGTAATAGACAATATGCTACAAGATTTTTTTGAAGTATACTAATAATGAAATAGTAGTAAAGCACTCTATATGCATCAATAGTAATACTCATAATTATCATGATACCTTATTTCATGAACTAAAAACCTTCATAGCAGGACTTGATCATTCTAATTGTCAGAACCTAAAGGATTTGTGGAGAAGTGACAAGCATGGTTTGAGATTTTTAGAATAATAATGACACTCAGGAGACTTGGTTTCCCTCAAAATTGTCTATGTTTTGACTGAAAAACACCTACTAATAGAGAAAAAAATCCAACAATTAGGCTGCTACTCACTCATTTTTTGAAAGCTTTGTTTTGAACTGTCAAGCAATTTATACGCTGTCTTAATACGTAACAATTAATGAACAACTTGTATCACCTTGTGGTTGTTGAAGCTCTCAGCACATGTGCCAAATAAACCTTCCAAATATGATATAAAAATATACACTCCGGTAGATGCAAAGACATTCTACATCTTGAATTTAGAAATGTATCCTGGGACTTAGCCATGAATTATTAGTCATGCAGTAAAAAACCATAAGACGTTGTGAACAGACTTGTTGCACGTATTTGAAAAAGTAACCCAAAATGCCACGTTCAGCAATTGATTCACTAGTTTCTCTTTGTTGTTACATTTGCTAAAGAATACCAGTTGACCAGGACAGGAACTATTCACAAGAACAAAGCCAACACCTTGTACAGTAACACTGAAAAAAATGAAGTACTTAGGAATCAATCTAACAAAAGAACTAAAAGATCTCTACATTGAAAACTACACTACTCTGAAAAAAGGAGATCAAAGAAGATATCAGAAAATGGGAAGATGTCCCTTTCTCATTGGTAGGAATAACCAACATAGTAGAAATGGCAGTAGTCCCAAAATTGTTATACAGATTTAATGCAATACCAATTAAGACACCATTAGCATACCTCACAGATCTAGAGAAAACATCTCTAAAATTCACCTGAAACTAGAAGAGACCTAGAATAGCAAAAACAATTCTTGGTCACAACTCCTGACTTGCAATCATACTACAAAGATACTGTGATAAAAACAGTATGGTACTGGCAAAGAAACAGACCTGAGGATCAATGGAACCAATTAGAAGAGGCAGACACAACTTCAAACACACTCAGCCATCTTATCTTTGACAAAGGGGTTAAACACATTTACTGAAAGAAAGAAAGCCTCTTTAATAAGTGGTGCTGAAAAAATTGGCTTTCCATATGCCAAAGACTAAAACTAAATCCATGTCTATCACCATGCAGTAAGCTAAAATCAAAATAGATCAAGGATCTAAACATTAAAACAAACACTAAATCTGCTAGAAGACAGAATAGATAGAACTCTTAAAGACATAGGTGTAGGCAAAAATTTCATGAACAAAACCCAGGTTGCACAGGAAATACTACAAAGAATCAACAACTGGGATCTCATCTAATCAAAAAGCTTTTGCACAGCAAAAGAAATTGCCAACAGAGTGAAAAGACAACCCAAAGAGTGGGAAAACATCTTAGCCAGTTGCTCTTCAGACAAAGGACTAATATCTAGAGCATATAAAGAATTGAAAAAAAAAATCACATCTCCCAAATTTAAAGATCCAATCTAAAAATAGACATCTGAAATGAATAGATACTTCTCAGAAGAAGTGTAAACAGCAAATAAATACATGAAAAAATGTTTAACATCACTAATCATTCAATAGAAACAAATTAAAACAATGCTGAGATTTCATCTCACTCCAGAAAGAACGGCTATTATCAACAAATGCTGGAGGGGCTATGGGAAAAAGGAACACTTTTCACTGTTGGTGGGAGTGTGGACTGGTGTATCCACTGTGGAAATCAGTGTGGAGAGTCCTCAAAAAATTAGGACTATGGGTTCCATTGACCCAGCTATTACCCTTCTCAGTGTCTTCCCAAAAGAATTAAAATCATCATACAACAGCAATATACGTGTACCCATGTTTATAGCTGCAGTTTGTAACAGCTAAATCTTGGAAACAACTCAAATGCCCATCAACCGATGGATGGATAAAAAAGATGCAGTTTTTTTAATGTAGTAGACTAGTACTTAGCCATAAAGGAAGATAAAATTCAGACATTTATAGCCAAGTGGATGCACCTTGAGACCATACTCTTAAGTGAAATAAATTACACGTACGAGTGTAAATATCTCATGGTTTTTTATGGTATGAGAAATCAAAAGTGTAAATAAGGACAAAAATGTATAATAGATATTGGGAAATCAGAAGAAAATATTTAAAGGGAAGGAGAATTGGGGAATGGGGTGAAAGGGAGAAGAAAAAACGAGAAGAAAGGATAAAATAGAAGCAAAGTTCTATAAATAAGGAGAGGAGGAGGAATTGAAGAGAGGGAAGGGAATGGGGAAAATAGGAACTGAGATATATCAGGTACAGGTACAAATTACCTATGATGAATGTGATCATTATGCATATCTAAATTGTACCAATAAGCTTAATTATAGACAAAGAATAAAGTCAAGATTTCTGAAAAAATGTTGCAAGTTCACAATAAAGAAATGTATAATACACTCTTTGGATTTCAGAAAGACATGACATTATTCTCCTACATCGCAAAGAAAAAAAAGTTGTGTTGCTTCTGTCAACATTATAGCATGATGATAAGACTAATCGTGAAGCCAGGAATGGGGACCCATACCTGTAATCCCAGCACTCTGGAGGCTGAGGTGGGAGGATCCTGCAAGTTCAAGGTCAGCCTGTGATACATAGTGAGTTCAAAGGTAATCTGAACTATGTAAGGAGACTCTGTCTCAAAACAAACACACAAATAAAAAAGATTGATAGCAAATCCTTAACACAAATGAAGCCAGAATTGGTCACATTTTACAAAATGAAAGGCGGACTAGATATTGTTGACATGTTATACAACAACTAAGATATCACTCAAAATGTAAAGTGTTGGTCAGTGGTTGTGTTTTCCTGGATCCTAAACATGTCAGGAACAAATAACTTGATAGTTTACAAACAAAACAGCAAGCACAAAATATCACTGAGAAATTTTCTTAGAGGATTGGGACTGGAACTGATAAATGATCAATTACAATAGAAGAACAATATGTAGCTGCCCAAAGAACTCAGAAGAATTCTGGAGGAGACTGATGAACATCACAAGAACCTTCTAAGAGTACAGGAAGACAGCACTCGGGAGGCTGAGGTAGGTGGAGCGTTGTGAGTTCAAGGCCGTCTTGGGCTACATGGCCTGAGCTACACAGTGCGACCCTGCCTCAAAAAACCAGGGCTGGGAGTTTGGCTCAGCGGCTTACGTGCCTGCCTGACAGGTACGAAGTTGTGAGTTCAATCCCCGGTGCCACAAAAACAAAAAAAAAAAAAAAAAAAAGAGTACAGGAAGACCAGTATAATGTCAAGTACGTTCTACCAAAGAAAACAGGAAAACAAAGCAAATGTGCTGTCAGTGGAAGTGATACTTGTGTGGGGAACACGCCATTGTCATGTGTGAAAGTACCTTATGTGTGATAATCGAAGCAAAAGATTTTTTTGTGCAGTAGAGTTTCGTTTGCATTTTCATTGTAGTTCACATAGGAATTTATTTCTGCCATTGCTTTTTAGATCTGATAAGCAAGTAAACAGTTGATGTTGAAAATGCTCGTTTGTTCTAAATACTAAATACATATTAAAATGTTAATATTTTATCCTGCTGATATTTTATTTTCTTGTTGGGTATACATTGTTCAATATAATAAAGCTCATAAAATTAAAATTAACAATTTATCAATAGAAATACTTCTAAAAACATGAACGCGGGCATTACACACCCCTCAAAATGCGTCTTTCGACAAAGTTTGTCATGATGCCTTCAGGGCTGTAAGGATACAGTCTCAAAGCTCCAAACCCCACCTCCCTTTGTCTGCCTCTCCCCACTTTCTGGGAAGTGGTTTAATAGGCCACATGGCTGATAGGAAACGACGCATGTGACTACCACAAAAACATAAAACTCGCCATGTCAGCTTCCTGGAGGAGTGCTCTCTGTGGTCCTTCGTCGTGAGTGTCCTCTCAGTCATACAGTCCTTCTTGTCTCCAGGCTTGCAAATCCAGAGCATGAGCTAATGTGGTTTCACTTCCTGTGGCCGACACCAGCTCCAGCCATCTATTTAAGGCAACTGAGAGGCACATCCACGGTACCTTGGGGACCCACAAAAGAAGCCATTAAAATCTTACATCTCAAGGCCACTCTTCTGCTCTAGTGGAAGGGAGACAGGAATTACCCTATGGAGGATTTGCTAAACGGCATTTCACGGGCTCCCAGAACCTGTGTGAGCACACTAGAAGTTATCAGAAGGTCAGAGTTTGGTGTAGGGAAACTTCCCAGCTGTAAGGGGAGACTGCTGCTAACTATAAGAACAGACTCAGTGAAAAAGTTCCTGCTTGGAAAAACAGCCTGTTTTTTTTTTGAAATGAAAAATCATCCAACTCTCATGGCACTTTTCACTCCCTAGAAAGAAAAGCTGTTCCTAAAATCCCATTTTGGACATTATTCAGAACAATCAGAAAAAGTCAGTGGTTTATTGGGCAAACTAATTCACACTGTCTTCCAAAGTGTGAGCAGAGCTGTAGGGTACACGAATGATAAGCAGGAAGGAGGACCAGAATGACCAGAGAAACTTTCACAAAAACAACTGAACAGAAGTAGATCTATTTCTCCATTGTAAAAATAGAATTACAACTCCACTTAGATTCTGATTAGCTTACTGTATATGGGGTATAGGACAGGAAGGGCCTTCAGAGAAGTCAGTGCAAAAGCATGAATTTTGGGAATTCTGAGCATGGTCACAAAGTAGCAGAGGCAAGGGGAGGATGAGTTAGTGACGTCCATGTTAGAAACCCATCAATCAGTGATGAGACTATTTGACAAGTGCTTCTTGATAGGAAGCATTGAGAAGAACACAGCACCAGACAGTCTGCATGACTGGAATATAATCACAAGGAATGATCAGTCAAACTCAGGTTAAAGGACAACCTATAAACTCACGGGTCTATACTCCTAAAAAATATCTACACCATGAAATACAAAGGCAGAATCAAGAAAGGTTGTAGATTAAAGGAGACAAAGAGATGTGACAGCAAACACAACATACTATCTTGAGATATCTTTTGCTGCAAAGTCTACTATTGAGTCAGCCACCAAAATATGAAGAATGTTTGTAGAATAGAGAATAATATATCAGAGATAATTTCATAGTGGTGATAATCGTGCTGTAGCTATGTAAGAAAACTTGTTGTTTTTAGAAAACATACACTGACCAGGTGAAGATGGAGACAGAGAGTGGATATATGCAACCAAGAGACACCCAGGATCATCAGCTACTACCAGAAGCTAGAAGAGGCAAGGAAGGAGTCTCCCCAACAGCCTTCAGAGACAGCATGGTTCTGCCAACACCTTCATTATTTACTTCTAGCCTCCAGAACAATCGCAGAATCTATTTTCGCTATTTTAACCCTCCCCTTTGTGGTACTTTGTTACAGTAGCTTTAGAGTACACCTTTTTAAAGTTAATAACATAGACCCAAGAGTGATCTTCTAAAAAGGTAGTAATTCTAATTGTGTCATTCCTCCAGGCTAAACTTCCCAATGCCTTCTATGTCAAGATTTTTCCAGGTGCTAATAAGGCCTTCTTCCATGTTTTCTTCCTCTTGGTGTCCTCCCCTTTTTTACTTCATGACAGTCACACTAGTCTTCTTGCTGTTCCTTGAACAAACCAAACAGTCTCCCCCAGTACAGTCTTTGCTTCTCCCTGGAAGGTCCTCCTTCACCTTCCTCAAATCTGTGCTCAGGCCTCACTTCCTGACTACTTCGTTTAAAATCACATCTACCGACCTCTTCACTCCCAAACCTCTTTACTCAACTATTTTTGTATGTCACTTAGTCCCTACTCATACATCATAGAATTTACCAGTTTATTAGGTCTTCTCACAAAGCTAGAAAATAAACTCCACAAGATAGGGATGTATGCCTGTTTTGACCCTGAAAGTTGATGCAGAGAAAATATTCAGTAAATATTTATTGAAGGAATGAACAATTCTGTTGGGACAAAACTGATTTCTTAACCAAAGTCATCTTTTAATAGTAGACAATCCTTCTCCCAATGGTTTGTGAAGATTGAATTTCTCTGTCAGTTTGTCTTCAGGCCATATTTTCCCACATCCAATTTAAGCTGAGCTCTTTCCAAGTCAATTAAATGAAGATTACATGAATTATATAAAATTCATGTAAATGCAGCTAACACTGTTCCTGGCACAAAATAGTCATCTAATAAATTAAGTCTTCCCTCTCCTTTCCAATAAGTATGGGGTTTCATTGTCCTACAAGAGAGGATTTTTTGAGGGTTTCTCTCTTATGAATCCTTATAGTGACAGGGACAAATGATTTGGGATGACAGCAGCAGATGACTCAGAATATACAACAGAATCTGTTTTAGCAGACTTATAGGTAAGCACTGCTATACTAACAAGCTGACAAAATGGACAGGTAGCAATGTAGAAGTAAGTTATGTTTCTTGTCCTTCAGAAACAGACCTTTTCAGCTTTTTGGTTTGGGTTTTGCTTTTTAACCATTGCTGACTTTATGCTTATCCTTCAGTGCTCCCTGGCATTTTGTGACGCCACCACCTGTACTGGCACAGTAAGTTGTAGATTGACCCAGTCCCCCTGTCTTGGGACTCACCTTTCCAGAAGACAGTGATTGGCAATCTCTGTCCTCGCTGGAGGGAAACATTTATCTCAAGGCAGAGTCTGGGGAGCTGACATTTGCTCCAACTCATATTGCTTTCTTTTACTTCTTTGGATTGAAACTATGTATGATTTTATAAAATCATCCTCTGAAGGTTTCCTTTCATTATGTTCATGGTTATGCCAATAACATCCTGGAATCTCTAAAAGAAGTATCTTGATGAAGCATTCTGTTTCTAAGGAAACAGAAACTGGAAATGAGGAAGGCTTCTCACTCTTACCTATGTACCCGTTTAGTCCTCTCCAAGATGAATATTATGATTTGTAGCTAAGAAAACTGTGGAATACTTACATTCAGAAAATGCCCCAAGCATATTTTCTTACTTTCCTAGGGCTACTATACAAATTTCCAAAACCTGATGGCTCAAAACAACAAAAACTCAGTTCTAGAAACTAGAAGTCTTAAATTAAAAGATATACACAAGTCCTGACATCACATTTTTTTTCCCCGAGAGCATCCATCTTCATCTACCACTCAACAAGCGTTTACTAAAGGCCTTACATTTGTTAGTGGAGTTGGTTGCCTTTGGAGACTCTAGAAAGACTACTTCCTCGTATCTCTCCTGGTCTCTGGTGAGTACCAGCAATCCTTAGTGCTCCTTGGCTTGAAGACCATTGTTCTAATCTGTATCTTCTTGTGACCCTTCTCTTTGTGTATCTCTGTGCCTCACATCTTCCTCTCCTTTCTTTATTTGTAAAGATACCACTGATTGAATTTAGGGTTCATCCTAAATCTAGGCCAATGTCTCTATCTTGTTCATTACATCTGTACAGACCCTATTTTCTAACAAGGTCACCTTCACGAATACAGTTTTCAGGTTCATTAGCATCTGGTTGCAAGGAGTTTAGAGCCTCTCAAGGACAGGGCTAGTAGAGCACCAACAATTTGTTGAAAAGACAATGTTTTTCCAACTTAACTGTCTTGGTATTTTGTTGAAAATCAACTGATCTACTATTTTGTTCTGTTACAAGGGTTTTATGGTTATCTCTCAGGTGTTGAAAAATGGTGAAACTTTCCTTTGAGATACGATAAGTAAGGACAATTCAGACTTGTTCTAATTCCTTACTTCACAGCATACAAAAGCACTCTTGTTATTCAGAGACACTAAGACATTTTAAACAGGTCTAAAGTACCACTGTCCCATTCTGTAGCACCTTTAAAAGTGGGATGCTCCTGAGAGCTGTTCCTGGAATCTTGTAGCATACTGTGACTCTCAGAACCGTTTCAGCTTCCTACTGGAAGAGAGATGGAACAAATCATACTTGCCATTAGAATAGATGCCCCTATATTTCCCAAGGAATTCTCATAGATCTCAGAGTTTACATTCTATTTGAATTCAGCTAAGTTACAGAGAAGTTATAAACAAAGCATTTCTCTCAGGGGAAGATAATAACCGAAGATGCTCTGCCCTCAGCCAGTACGTGTCCACAAAGTCTTATGCTAGCTCTCCTGGAAGCATGAGAAGGGCAGTGTGACTGTAGTGGGTTATGTGATCCTAAATGATATGCCCATGACCTAACCGCATGTATTCGTGAAGGTGACCTTGTTAGAAAATAGGGTCTATGCAGATGTAATGAACAAGATAGAGAGATTAGCCTAGATTTAGGATGATAAAAGCCAGATATGATAAACCATCTTACTAAATGGGCAAAAACTGAAAACTTTCAACCTAAAATCAGGAACAAGACAAGGATGTCCATTATTCAATATAGCTCCTATTCAATATAGCTCTGGAAACATTAGCCAGAGCAATTAGACAAGAGAGAGAAATAAAAGGAATAATGATAGGAAAGGAAGAAGTTAAATTATCATTATTTGCAGATGATATGATACTCTACACAGAAGATCCCCAAATATCCACTGAAAGACTTCTAGATATAATCACCAAATTTAGTAATGTAGCTGGATACAAGGTCAACACTCAAAAATCAATAGCATTCTTGTACACAAAAAACAAACTCACTGAGAGAGAAACCACACCCTTCACTATAGCATCTGAAAAAAATGAAATACTTAGGAATCAATCTAACAAAGGAAGTAAAAGATCTATACAGTGAAAATTACATTACTCTGAAAAAGAAAATTGAAGAGGATTTCAGAAAATGGAAAGATACTTCCTGTTCATGGATAGAAAGAACAAACATTGTGAAAATGGCCATTCTCCCAAAATTGTTATACAGATTTAATGCCATTCCAATCAAAATACCACTTGTGTACCTCACAGAGCTAGAGGAATCATCCCTTGAAATTCATCTGGAACCAGAAGAGACCTAGAATAGCAAAGGCAATTCTGGGCAACAAAGGTAAGGCAGGAGGCATCACAATCTCTGACCTGAAATTATATTACAATGCTACTGTGATAAAATCAGCATGGTACTGGAATCAAAACAGACCTGAAGATCAATGGAATAGATTAGAAGATACAGCCACAACTACAAACACACTTAGCCACCTCATCCTTGAAAAAGTGGCCAAACATGTACACTGGAAGAAATATAGCCTCTTTAATAAGTGGTGCTGGAAAAACTGCCTTTCCATATGCCAAAAACTGAAACTAGCTCCATGTATATTACTATGCACTAAAGTCAAAATGGATCAAAGGTCTAAATACTAAAACAGAGACACTAAATCTGCTAGAAGACAAAGTAGGTAAAAATCTTGACAGAGGGGAAGGCAGAGAATTCATGGACAAAAATTAAACTGCATGGGATATACTCCCCAGAATCAACAACTGGGATCTCGTCTTATTAAAAAGTTTTTGCATGCCAAAGAAAATCTCCAACAATGTGAAAAGAAAACCCATGAATTGGGTTTTCATTTAAGCAACTGTCCCTCAGACAAATGATTTCTATTTAAAATATGTAAAGAATTTTTAAAAAATCAGGCCCCTAAAATTCAAGGATCCAATCCAAAAATGGGCATCTGAGATGAACACATACTTCTCAGAGGAAGAAATACAAATGACAAATAAATATATGAAAAAATGTTTAACATCAATGGTCATTTGGGAAATGCAAATTAAAACAACATTGAGATTCTACGTTACCCCAGTAAGAATGGCCAAGATCAAGAAATCAACCATTAACAAATGCTGGAGGGGCTGTGGGGAAACGGAATTCTTCTCCACTGATGGTGGGAGTGCAGGCTGGTACAACCACTGTGGAAATCAGTGTGGAGATTCCTCAAAAAGCTAAGTTTAGAGATCCCATTTGATCCAGCTATCCCACTTCTGGGCATTTTCCCAGAAGAATTGAAAGCATCATACCACAGTGATATATGTGCACCTATGTTTATAGCAACATAATTTATAATAGCCAAATCTTGGAAACAACCCAAGTGCTCATCAATCAAAGAATGGATAAAAAAGATGTGGTATTTTTATACAATGGAGTACTGCTCAGCTATAAAGAAAGATTGCATTGAGACTTTTACAAGTAAATGAACATGACTTGAGACCATACTCATAAGTGAAATAAATCAAACTCACATGTATAAATCCTGTATTGTCTCCCTAGTGTAAGAAACTGAAAAAGTATATACAATCCAAAATCTACAATAAATACTGTGTAAGGGTAAGAAACTGCTCAAAGAGGAAAACTAATTTGGGTAGGGGAAAGGAGGAAAGAAGGAAGGGAAAAGGAAAAAGATATATATTATATATATATATTATATATATATAATATATATAGATATATATTATATATATGTGTATATATATGTATATATATATGATAGCTAAAATGATTATATTTCTAAATGCATTAGTTATTGGAAAAGTTAATACTCATATGATTATACCAATTTTACATGTCTGTATCTGTTAATCTAAACAACCCTTTTGAAAGTAACAATATGCAATATTACAACCATTGTCAAATTCTCCGTGACAAATCCCCCTGCACAGTGCTTCACTTGTGCTGCTGGAAAAGATGAAGAGTACAGAAAAAACAAAACCACACATCCTACCTCCTCTCCCTTTCTGTGCCAAACTGTATATTGTTTTCCCTCACAGTCAGGCTACCAAGTGTCCCACCACACACTTTCCTGAATATTAAACTGAAAGCCAGACCAGCTAGTCCATTTCCTGGATTGCAGAAGAGGTCATTAAGGCCCATGATATAGAGGCTGCACCTCAAATTGAACTCTGCCCATTAACAAAGCTTGCTACTATGTCACCTTGTCAGCAAACTATGGGCCCCACTGGGGGAACAGATGCTGTGTTCCTCTTACGGATACAGTCTCTGGCATATAATAGGTCTCAAGAAGTATTTGATGAATGAATATGAAAATGACTTACATTTATTTGTTCCCACATGTACAAGAGTATGATTGTGAATGACATAGCGAATATTTCCATTGAGGTTAGAAAGAGACAGGGAATCATTAGACAAGTTGCTGCTAATACTTAGGGCTGATATGGCTAAGGAAAATTAACTTCAGCATTTCCTAGGGTCTAGTGGAGTTGTTCGAGTTTGGCAGCCCCATTTTCACAGTGCACTCTGAGTTCAAGCTAACCAAACTCACAGGAGACCAAACTACAATTAATTAATCTACAATGTGCCAAAGGAACTGGGTATCTGAATGGGTTAATTAACCATTCTGTCCCTATGGAAAAGTTTAATTGGGAAGCCATTAGCTGTGAGTCGTAGTCATCTTCTTTATCACTGGGACAAAATATCCAACACTGGCAACTTCAGGGAAGAAAGGTTTATTTTGGTTCACAGTTTATACAGACTTCAGTCCATAGTCAGCTGGTTTCAAGGCAGGACAGCATGGCACAGGGGTAGGGCAGAGAAGAAACTACTCATAGCATGGCAGTGACAGAGGAGAGACAAGGGAGAAGGTAGGGAGGGTGATAAACCCTTCCAGGCCACACACCCAGCGACCTACCCCTTCTGCCCAGATCCCAGCAAGTCAGCTGTAAGTTCCCACAATCTACTTACTTTCCAGAAGCCCACCTACAGGTTCATGAGGACTCGGGGGACATCTAGATATAAACCACTATACCGTGAGTTCCTGGAGGGCCACTCTTAACTCTTGCTACTGTCATTCCAATCCAGAGCATAGTGAAGAATGACTCAAAAAGTTATTTTTTCATGGAAGACAAGCTCAGTGAGGAAAGGCACCTAAGCGACTTTGTTAAATGAATGCATGCCTGCAGTGTTCTTTAATCAGAATAGTGTCAGGACCAGGAAATTTTGTTCTATTGACCTTCTTGGTTTTGATAAATTCATGTGAACTGGTATAGTCATCTCTGTCAAAAGAATGTGGTGGCTAGGCTGATGTAATAGCTGCCCCTCCCCACTGGCATCTTCTTCACTGAGGGGAACTAAATACACAGGCAACTTTCATGTCATACCCTGCCTTTTAGTCTGCTTTTAGTCTCTTCATATCCTGCCTTTAGTCTCTGGTTGTCACATTCTTTCTTCAGACAACGTAAGGCAGTTGTGATTAATTTACACTGACCTTCCAATCATTCCTCCTGCAGGGTACACATCAGCATCCCCTTGCCTTCTTGAGCAGGGTGAGCCAGAGTAACCCCAGTTGCTAGTTTGTATTTCTTGGAGCACTCTCTGCAGCACATATTGTTTCATCTTTGTTTCTTTCACAAAACTCAACTGAGTCTCTAGGTTCAAGGTTTTCATGCTCTAACCATTGTCTGTAGCCAGCATTCAGAAAGAGTCATGGAAAGAACAGGTAGCCAGAAAGTGAGAAGTCCTGCATTCTGCCACCAAATGTGGAACCTTCCTAACTGTAACTGTGAAAGCCTGGTTTTGCAGCTACCCAAGGATGCCAATAACTTGAGAGTCAAAATGGCAGAGGAATAAAGAGCTATATGGGTGGTAAGCCATCAAGTTGGATGATGGAAGCTCTAAAAAAAAAAAAAAAAAACTTCCCTAGGAGTAGTGGATGCATGGATTATGGAGGAATTTGGGGAAGTATGCAATATTTTGTTTCAGATGGGGGTAGGGAATGCCAGGATAGTCATAAATCCTGTAGTGGTCTGCTTTTCTGATGCACATGCCGCAGTCATCTGAAGCTCACCTGATGCTCTGGGTTCCGTAACTCTACAGCAAGGCTAGTGATGGACTGGGGTACAGTTCAGTGGCAGAGCACTTGCGTACCATGTGTGAGGCACCGGGTTGTACATATTGCAAAAATATAAAACTTACTGACTGGAAAGTTCTTTTTTTTTCCAGGTGTAGCTGACTTTTCCATTAATCATTAGGCTACAGTAAAGTGCAGAAGAGCAAAAAAGCAACTTTCTCTGGAGAATAGTTTTAACCTGAAAGGTGGTTTTGCAGTCGGGGATGTAATCTACAGCAAAGATAGTGGAAAACTAATAATATATTGAAATTAGCTCTATGGCCTCCAAAATTAATGATTTTTAAAGTTAACTAAAAGCAAGTGAAGCTAGAGCATTTATTTGGGTTTTCCCACAACTAGATCTTGGCTTTACCAATTTATTGTCAATTCTAGTTAATACATAGGTAATACCTAGTGCCTACCAACACTTTCATGATCTGTCTTAAATTAATGCACATAGATGACATATCACAGGAACAACAGGTAAATAGAATCATTTTACAGAGGATGTGGCAGTGCAGAGTTAAGTGATTTATCTAATTTGGCATTTCTAATGAAATACAGAGCAGGGATTTGTGCTGACTTTCTAGGACTCCAATCCAGAAATCTTTCCAATACCCTCTACACTAAGGATGTCATTAAGTGTCAGCTTGAAGTGACTGAACCCAATTTTATTCCTAGATCCCTTGAGTTAAGAAGATCAGGGGCAGAGTAGATAAAAAACCACCAGGTCACTCTAGCACTGGACTTCCATTCTCTCCTATCCCCTCAACACCACACCTCAAATCCTTATTCTATTAATCCTTTCCAAAGTTACAACTAAAGACTTAAGGCATAAATCCATGAATACAAAGAAAACTCAAAAGCAAGCGATGATGAAGAAGCAATGTCAACACAGTGTGGAAGATGATAAAATTTGGTAGATTCAGGAGATTTTCTGTGTACCAGATGCTTGGAAGATAATCTATGACACAAAAGGTTATCCATCATAGAAAGTAGCAAATAACATAAGGAGATGGATAACTTAGAGGAGGATGTGATAATTAGAGAATCAAATCAGGTGGTAGAATAGTAAATTGGAAAGGGAAAATAGGGGATGGGAGCATTTAAAAAAAAAGTACAAGCACATTTAAAAGAAATTCATCAAATGTCCAAAACAATGAATGAAAAAGACACCATACCACAACATAAATTAAATTAAATACAATTAAATGTGTAGATTAAGATATTTTCAGATGCACAGTGACTTGGAAAAAATTATTTCTCATGATGTTTTCTTGTGAAGCTACCAGAGTACGCAATTAGTTAAAAGTGTAAGTATAAAAACAAGGAAAAAGTGAATCCAGGAAAAAAGGGCAAGAAAATACATCTAGAAATCTAGCCGCAGGAGAGCAGCAAGAAGGAGTCTTGGAAGGCCAGCGCTAGAGCCTCCCTAGGGAAGGTGTGGCACACTACCTTCTGGGAAGAACAATAGCTCCAAGAGAGAGTTTCAGAGGAATGACTAGAACTGATCAATTGATGGCTTTGGTCATGTTTTATAGATTATATGCACTGCTTAAAGCAGAATTAAGGAGCAGTACAAAAGGAAAACTAGATATTAGCCAAGTATGGTGGTTCATGCCTATAATTCCAGAGCTGAGGCAAAAAGATTGCAAGTTAGAGCCTAGTCTAGGCAACTTAATGAATTAGCAAGATTCTGTTTCAAAATAAAAATAAAAATAATAAAAGAGGACTGGGATGTACCTCAGTGTGAAAGCCCTGGGTTGATCCCCACTACTACTACAAAAAAAAAAGAGCTTAAAGAAATATTAAAACTGGAGCAAATATTAAAATATTGTATAAGAAAGGGAATGTAACTCTTGATTGTTAGTTCTTGGATCAGCAATGAACATTTCTGAAATGAGGGAAAACCAGAATAAACACTGAAGATTTACTTGTTTTTAATTACTTGTTTGTACGGCCAATTTTAGAGGCCATATAGCTAAGCAGTATACACTCATTAACTTTGCCATTGATAAGACTTCTAATATATGACATAGGTCAGGTGTAACAGTTGCCTATATTGTTTTTTAGGGACTTGTAGGGAGCACAAATAGGTTGAAAACACCAGCCCTTCACTTGGGCCTGTGTAAGTGTCTGATGGGTGACATTTTGACATCAGAATCTCAAACCCTCCACCCTCATGCCATTTTCTGAACATGCATCCAATAAAGAGTCATAAAATATTATGCACGCACATTCCACCAATTATTTTACTTTTTCTTTCTTTCAATCATTTTTCCCCACATCTCAGATCACCCTGTTTCTTTACTCCATAAATAACCTCAAACCCTAACCCTGGGAAGGTGGATTTGAGACTTGGGGCTGCCACCTTTTCATGTTTGACTGCATCCTGAATAAGCTCTTTCCTGTCTACAATACTCATGACTTCAGTGACTGGTATACTGTGTGGTGGGCAAAACGGGCCTGTTGCAGAAATATTACCATAGTTTAATAGGAAATAAATATAAAATAGATATAAAATTAATAAAGATAATGGTATAACTCTGTTGATAGCTGGAAAAGGGAGGAGAAACAAAATGGAGAGTGTTAGGACACAGAAATCTTTATCTACCATAACAGGACAACAATAGTTACTATCTGAAACAGACAAGTCAGGAAGCAGGTGGACATTTCTTAGAAATATAGTACTAATTTTTTTTAAAGTTAAATACTAAAAAAAAATAGAAGAAAAAATAGAAGTTTAGAAACGTTTTAAGTTTTCGTCTTTCAGGAGCAGAAATAAAGAACTAAAAAGACAGGAGAAAAAATGAAGCAAAATGCCATTATTCATGTAGGGGATGAAAACATAATTTTTCTTCTAACTTTTTCAGTGTAACAGTGGCTGTTTCTTTGGCAGTTGTCCTTGGAAGAGTTATTTTTGCTTTCCCTCCCTTTTCCCACTATTCTAAATTCCAAAGAAAAGTCACATATAAGTGATTTCAGATGTTAACTGATAAATAATCTCTCTTTAGATTTTTCAAGACTCGGACCATCTGGGTAACCTTCAAATAACACCAGAATGTGTAGAATCTTATTCTTTAATTCTGTGCATCAATAAACACAAATCATATGAATTGCTGTGATGTTTAACTTGCAGAAAAGTAGTATGTTTGTAACTCGCTCCAGGAGATCAAGGTTGCTTGTGATATTTCAGCCAGAAAAAAAGGAAACATGTATCTGACAAATACCCTGCTTAACTTGTAGCCTTCCTGACCACTGTCGCCTACTCCTCCCCTTTCCCTCCATACAAAGGCCCTTTGTACCTCTGAGTTCCCAAGATGGGCTCTGAGACAATAACCATCACAACTCATATGTTAAGGATGCTGGCTCTTGAATATAATTGATCACTTTCCCATCACATCTCATTTCCCAGGTACTGACATTCAAGTAATTAGCAGTAAAACCTAGGTCTAATAACACGAATTCTTGCTTGGAACAGACTCTCTACCAAAAGACAAGAGAAAAATGCATATTAACAACACGTATACCTCAGGCATGCATGCATGGGAGACACCTGGGGAAAGAGCAATTCTCAAGAACAGATCTGAGAGAAGTGGCTTAGACTTTAGGCTTCAATGTTATCACTTGCTGAAATGAAAAAAAAGAAGCGTATAGGAAAGGCTAGCTATGCAGGATGCCAGGAAGAGCACCTTAAATAAAGGGGAGGTTTGTTATGCAGAAGCAAGTCCAGGACTTCTCCAATGATAAGAGTTTCCAGAAATTTATAGACTCATCCTTTTCTTCCTGGTATAGGAAGAAAAAGATCTTTACAAATAATTTGCTTTATAGTTGTAAATTTCCTCTGCAAAAGGATAGTGTCCATACTGGTTTTCAGAGTATTTCCCGTGTCAGCAGTTTCTTAAAATAATCAGCTCAAAATAATCCTTATGACAAAGATGAATGTTTGGGGGTAACATGTTTCTAGTCTACTATGGTCATATTTTAGGATGGATGTCTTGAACCCCATAATTTACCTTGAGTCATTTAGTATTATATGATATAGATACTATACAAATGATATAGATACAGATATAGACACTTCCGTGTGCAAGTATGTATACATATATATTCACATATTCCTTTTATAACAGTAGCTGCGCCTTTGTGAGCTGTTCTTTGCAAAATTATGTCTCCTTTCTTTGCCCTTCACAAGTGTCCTTCTCCCTCCCCATACCTTTTGCAATGTTACGGCCCATCTCTTCTCCTGGCATTCAAAATTCTAAAGCAAGTCCTCAACTAAATGACTAAGATGTTGTTAACTGCTAAATAATCTTTCTTTAG
This sequence comes from Dasyprocta punctata, assembly GCA_004363535.1. Classification (NCBI taxonomy): domain Eukaryota; kingdom Metazoa; phylum Chordata; class Mammalia; order Rodentia; family Dasyproctidae; genus Dasyprocta; species Dasyprocta punctata. The sequence continues at coordinate 52,697 of RJWM01006288.1, read as the reverse complement.
AATTACAGAACCCAGAACATCTGGTAGTCTTCAGATAATATCAGAATATAACACACCACCACTTCATCTTCTTTTCTGTCCATTAATTAACCCAAAGCATATGAATTGTTGTGAGCTTTAACTTGCAGAAAAATAGCCATATGAGGTTGAGGTAGATTGCAATATTCAGGCCAGAGAAAAAGGAAACACATGCCCTGGATGACAAAGACTCCATTCAGCATGTAGCTTACCTGTTTTGCTCTGCCATTCCCTACCTATAAAAGCCCCATTGACCTTTGAGCTCTTCACGATGGACCTTTGAGGACAATAACTCCCTCTATCTCCAGCATACTGTCCTTGAATAAAAGTGATTTCCTTCTTCCCAGCTCCTGTCTCACAAGTACTGACATTTGAGTGGCAAGCACCAGGAGCTGGGTCTAGTAACACTTGGATAACAGTTAAAAATGCACAAAGAATGTTAAAGTGTATGGTATGTTATAAGGATATTGTAGAGGCAGAAAAGAAGGTGGTCCCTTTTCCCGTTTTTCATAAAGTATTGTGGCTAACACTGCTATAACAAAAGACAGGTTAATAAGAGAAAAGCAGAGCAAATTAATTTTATCTTAGTTTGAAATGACAGAGAAGCCTCAGAATGAAGATTTAAAGATACTGGGGAAGCCATCTGATTCTATGCTTAGGCTCAACGAAGCAGAGATAGTGATGTAGAAATGTGATTAGACAAAAAGAAAAAAAAATTATGAGCTAGTGGAAATGTACTGAGTTAAAAAAAAAATAGCAAGGCCTTTCTGCTCTGATTCTTCTTGGCACCTCCTTCCAGGTGGCACTGAGGTCTTAATTTCTTAATGGCCAGCTCAGCCTGAAAAGCGAGTGAAGTTCAGTGTAGTTTGTAGTTTCTGTGGCTGACTTTGGGATACAATTCTGATTTCTGTGTCCTGCTTTGGGGAAGAATGAGGAGTGAGAGACAGGAGGACAGAAGAGAGAAATTTGGCCTCTCAGCCTATCTATGAAAGGTTTACTTTGAAGCATCATTTTGTGAGTCCTGGAAGGATTTGAGATGGATGCATTACCTCTTTAAAAGTGTCCTGATGTGGCTTCTCTCACTTCCACTCAGCAACCCTCGTCACATTTACCACGCAGGCCTCCCTTCAGGTTCTACCTGTTCCATTACCTAAGCAAAGAAGGGCAAGGCCAGGCTGCCAATTCACTCTTCAAAGAGCAACTCAGAACCTGCTGGGCCACATTATGACCTTCGTGGGTTCAAGGCAATTTTGTCTTCATGATCCCTTCCTTCATTAAAAGAAAAAAATTGTTTGATATCTGTGCTGGTATAAAATTAATATAATAAAAGGTGGATTCATTATTATGTATTCATTAATACTGTATTTTTCTCTTCTGATACTAGAAGACATTAAAATATTTTCACTGGCCCCAACACATCTCACGGGCTGTGCCTAATGGGGAAATTGACCCTGAGCCTGTGCCTGGAAGAAGAGAAGAGTAAGTGAAGCTCTCTGCTACCCTCTGCAGGACCTGGTAGAAAAGTGTGAAAAACAAAGAAATAATACAACCCTAATGGGACAAAGTCATATTTACAATATCAGCTGGTATTTGTTAAGCAGGTATCACATACACTACAATAAACCATTTGAAAACACATCTATGTCATGGATTTCCCAAGGCATTGGAAAGTTTGGGGTTTCCTGCAAAGCTGGTCCCATGTCCACTGATGTCTAAAAGCTCCAAAAGTTGTATTTTGTGCCCAAATTCACCCAAATCATCAGCTACAACCCAAGGATATGTGATGTCTAAGTCTGGCTCTTTTCCTGCCTGCAACAGCATCAGAGCTTCAGCCCTTGTGGGACTGCATCTGCTCCCCGTCACCCTGAATCCTTTCTTTCATGCTTACATTTTGCCTTGGATGGAAGATAAGCATCAGTGACCAATAACTGTGGAGCCTATATACACTGTACTTTTAAAACACCATACCTATTCCTTTTTATCTACAAAGATCAGAGTTTTTGTGGAAGTTTTCCCCTTCCATCTTAGTACATTCAGGCTGCTGCAACAAAAATATCATAAACCGAGCAGCCCATAAACAACAGAAATTCATTGCTCATGGTTCTGGAGGGTGGGAAGTCCAAGATGGAGATGCCAGTAGATCTGTGTCTGGGGCAGGCCTACTTCCTGGTTCATAGATGGTGACTTGCTACTGTGGCCTCACATGGCAGAAGGGATAAAAAAGCTGCATCAGTCACTTTTCATTACTATGACAAAATATTAGAAAAGCAACTTACAATTGAAAAGATTTATTTTGGCTCACAAATTCAGAAGCTTCAGTCCATGGACACTTGGCCCAGTGGATTTTGGCCCTATACTGAGGTCGTTCATTGTAGCAGAAGCATGTGGCAGAGGAAACCTACTCACTTCATGGTGGCCAGGAAGCAAAGAAAGAGAGAAGGAGCCCAAAAGGAAGAGGCCAAGGACAAGATATAGTCCCCAATTTTTCATAAGCGCATAATCCACTCCCTCCAACTAGGCCTGACCTTCTAGGTTTCTGTCATCTCCCACAAATGTCATCAAATTGACACTCCATCAGTGTGTATTAGTCCACTGGTAAGTCAGAGCCCTCATAATTTAAATATTTTCCAAAATCCCACATCTGAATACATAAGGTTTTTGGAAGACATCTTAGATCTAAACTATAACAGAACTCCCTGAGGCCTTCTTTTATACGGGCATCAATTCATTTCATGAGGGCTCTTGTGAGGATTTCAACATATTAATTTTGAGGGGACAAAACATGAATTCATCCCACCTTCAACCCCAAAAATTTCTCATTAAGATCCTAATAGGGCTATTTCACTGGTGTTGTACTGCTGGTTTCCATGGCGAAGACTGAGCTTCCACTTCCAATGATTTCATTTTGCAATCCTATACCCTGATGGTGGCACACACATAAGCAGCATCCTCTCTACCCAGAGTGAAATTCAGATGAATCCACAGTGGGTAAACAGCTCCATCTCATTTTCCTCAAACTGTGCCCAAAAAGGACTCAGTAGGTGGGGGAAGGCAACAATTTGCATTTATATGGAATCTCAGCTTTAAATTAATTAATCAGAACACTAAGCTACCCTGACAAATCCTTCAAGGAACAGCAGAAAGATAAACTCTGGCATACCCTGTTTGAAATTATGATTTTAGCAGAGGAAAAATCTCGCAACAGACCTTCAAAACCTCCCAACTTACTACCTGCAGGAATGTTTCCTCGTAGGAAGACTCCATTTATTCATATGAGGTGATTTTCTTTTCCATTTTCCTTACCTTCCTACCCACCCTTCTACATACTACCCAAGAAAAAACACTGCACGATTAAAAGGAAAAATAATCTACAGGAAAAAACAGAGACGTTTTCTAAAGTAAATGAGAAAATCAAAACAATCCTCAAAGGATGGGTTGAATGCCTTACTTGTCAGCAGGCTGAGGCCAAGTGCGGGCCTCAAGGCAGTGGGGACGTGCCGAGTGGCCACTCCAGCATTCTCACCTTTTGGGCTCCTCTTAACACACTGCAAGAGGCTTGAGGAAATCACCTGAATGAAAGAAATGCAGGTCTGAGGCAGAAATTTAATGAAAGATAGAAAGAATCAAGAAATTAGTATATACCATAGCTATGCTTGGGCCTCAAAGTGTCCACTGAGTAAAGTAATAGTTACCTCAGGATGATAGATTGGAAAGAGAAGAAGAGGGACACAGATATTCTCTACTTCATATTCTTTTGGGAATTTGAAGTACTTGTTAAACAAAGAGCATGAATGAGATTTAGTACATATAGAAAATGGAAAACATAAATTATCACTCTCACCTGCTACACAAAAGATTAGATTAAATTATTAAATTAAATTATTGCCACAGGAAATCTCCAGGGGGTGGAAATGATACGAGTAGAGAAACTAGAATCCAAGGACTTGATTTTTTCACTCAGCTTTCTGAGTCTCAAGTTCTTGAAGCTAATGGAAAAAAAAAATAGCACTTATCCACTGTGGTTGCCCCAAGGAAGAGTAAAAATCTGATCACCTCTTATCACTAAATGTCTTAACTTTACGCAGTGATAGAAGTTTAAATGCTGTGCCCTCCAAACAAAACTTCTAAGCACTTTCCTTCAGGTTGTGTTCTAGACAACATGAGGGTCACCAGCCCTGAGGATCTGTCCCTGCGGACATAAGCTCAGATTCTTGCCCAGTGACCTCTGCCAGGTAGCCTGAGCAAAGTTCACAGGGCTGTCACATAAACACATGTGTAGGTAAAGGGCAAAGGGTAACAACAGGTACCTGAGACCATTATCCAATACCTGGAGTGAGGCAACACAGAAACAAGCCAAAGAGGGTGACCCAGCACTGAAGGAGTGATGCAACTCAGGGCAGGGGAGGACAGGGGATCTGCCCCAAAGCAAAATTTAACCATGGCAACATACTCTTGAGGCACGACCTCTGAATTCCAGGGGTGACAGCAGAACTGCCACTGCATTCTAGTTTTGACTCCTCCTTCTTGACTCATCCTCACAAGCCCTAGCCTCCCCAACACACACGGCAGTCAGCACATAGACCAGTCACCTTGTTGAGGGGCAGGATGGGGAATCTCCACAGTGGGGTAGGGGCAGGACTGTCTTAGCCTATACTGCTTGAACAAAAGTCGTCATGGCTTAGTAGTTAAACAACAAATAGTATTTCCAGTTCTGGAGTTGAAAGTTCAAGATCAGGTTGTAGCACGTTGTGCTCTCGGGGAGGCATCTCTTCCTGGTTTGGACACAGCTGCCTTCTCCTGTCTTCATGCCACAGAAGGGAAGCAAGCGCTCTCCTATCTCCTCTTAGAAAGGGACCAGTTCCATCACAAGAACTGTGCCTTCAAAATCTCATTTCTTCCCAAAGGCCCCATCTCTAAATGCCATCACTTTAGAGAGTAGGGTTTCAATATACGAATTGGGGGAGACATATGTGTATAGTCTATAACAGGACACTTCGTAGAGCTGAACCCAGCAGGAAATGATTTATACTATTTCTAACTGAAACTAAGAACTTACCCACTCCAGTCACTCCAGAAAGATTAACTGAGATGAGAAATGGGAAAAAGTGCAGATTTCTTCCCTCGCTGGTTCAAAGCTTTGTAGGGAACAGTCCATGCCACCTGCCGAACAGAGTTACCTAGAATGGTGCCTTGGGCAGGGCTAGACAAGATGAGGTAGGGTATTTATATGTGTGTATGGGGGAGGGTATGCAGACAGAACTGGAAAAGAGGGCACTTTCCAATTAGTCAGGAAGGAGGGCAAGAAGGGCGGTGGCCTGGGGATGCTGCCGGGTCCACAAAAAGTGGCCTGGCACAACAGGAAATGTACCTCCACTTCCTGACTGCCCATACCCCTCAGCAAGCAAGAGGGACCTGAGAAACAGACTGGGGACATGAGGCTTGAGTCTGACATAGAGATCTCAGGTTTCTAAGTGGGTAATTCAGATGCGATTCTGCTAGAAGTTTCCTCTCTCTTGCGTCTGAGCTGTGAGCCAATCAAGGATGATTTATATAACTGGTGTCCTATTGTTAGGTGTTTCTAAAATGTTCCTCCTGCCTCATCTGTTTCTAGACCTTCCCAGATCATTCTGCTTCCTTATCCTTGATGGCTAGTGCCCAATGTTGGCTAATTTTCACTTCCTTGTTGGTTTCTTTTTTTAAAAAAACTTTTGTGCAAAAGTTAGCCAAATTGTTAGCACTTTATTTCATTTAAAAAGTCAGAGCTTGCTTACCTGCCTCACACCAAATATACTTACCTGACAGTGCCAACATTCTCCCTGTGATAAGACATTCCTGCTGTGTCTCCCGCAGCAGGTAACCAGGAAGCCATTTTCCTTTGGTAGTTACTCGGCCTGGGACTGTTTCCTCTGCGTAAGTAGCTCTGTAGCTTGCTTGAATGTGGCACCAGCTAGTGTTCAGCCAAATAACCCCAAACTACTGGCAGATTCCAACAGACTCTTTATAGATAGACTGCACATTGGCCTAACTCTAAGGAAGGACCATAAACTCTCTGGGACAGAAGCATGGGGAAGGGAAACAGTGGCCACAATTATCACAGGAACCTCCAAAGTGTGGGCTGAAGCCTCTGGGTGTTGCTTTGTGCTGCCATCTGGACCCTCAAATTGCTCCTAGATTACCATGTTAACTCAAAAAATTAAATAAGGTGTTTCCTCCAAAATGTGAGAGTCATCCTTAGTTCATAACAAATGACACTAGTATTAGGCGAAATAGGATAGAATGACTGCTCTATTATCAGATTCAGAATTCACAGGATTCCACAGCCCATAGAACTAAAGGATTTAGGAATCACTGTTCTTCCTTTGCATACCAGCATCAAAATAAAGGACTTTTTTTTTTTCAACTGACAAAAGTGAGACAAATGGTGACAGAGCTGGAAATAAAGTGGAGGGATTCTTAGAAAAGCAATAGTTGCAAGCATCAGAGATGAGAATAAATAAAGTTCAAAACATCGATTTATGAAAAGTGTGCTATGTGTCACTTATAACATTTTGCAGAGGAAGGGTACATTTTCTTTTTGGAGGTGAAAGGTAGTTTTGAGCTATGTGGCAGTATTTCCTAAAATGAGAAGGAAACGGAAGTAACAAACATTCCAATGGATATGAAAATTAGGACATTTAAATCCCTGTGTAGCGCTGCCAGGTATAACACAGGATGCCCCATATATTTCAATTTCAGATAAATAACAGGATTTTTAGTGTAAGTGAGTCCCAAACATTGTATGTTTATAGATTATTCATTATTTAGCTGAAATTCCAATTTAACCAGACATTCTGTATTTTTACTTGCTAGATCTGAAAATCTTATTATTGCAGGAAGAATAGAAAATAAAAACTCACATTGAGTTGGACATGAGAATGGTATTTATAACACAAGAGAAAGGTCAGTGGGAGGTCACCCAATGAACACCACAAAGAATTTTTATGGAGGATGTTGAAAAAACATGCAGTACAGCATCAGCTTCTTGCTCCTGTGAAAGCCTGGCTTTGTTCCTTAGTGCAATTGTAGGCTGCCCTCACTCACCCCAATTTACAACCAGCTTGGAAAATCTTTCCAAAGTGAACTGGTTTCCATGGGAACTCCTGGCTCCCAAATACGAGGAGGCATTTTCAAGTGCCAGGTGTGCAGAAGTTATAGTAGGTGCTCAATGAAAAAGAACAGGTTGTGTGAGAAACGTGTAGATGAGTTGGCTAATTATTAGCATCTAAAGAAGTGGTGACTTAGTAGTCTGAAGTGTTTCTACACTCACTGGCCAGCTTTCAATCTTTTTTTTTTTTTTTTTTTTTTTTGCGGCACTGGGGATTGAACTCACAACTTCACACCTACCAGACAGGTGCTTTAGCTGCTGAGCCAAACTCCCAGCCCTACTTTTTTGAGGCAGGGTCGCACTATGTAGCTCAGGTCAGCCTTGCGCTAGCATTGTAGCCCAAGCGGGCCTCGAACTCACAACGCTCCTCCTACCTCAGCCTCCTGAGTGCTGGGATTAAAGGCATGCGCCACCACGCCCAACTTCAGCTTTCAATCTTTTAAGGGTAAAAACAGACAACTCTTCAGCCAGGCACTCAGCTGGTTAACAGCAGAACTGAGGACATACTCTCCCAGACAAGGAGTCGTCAGGCCATGCCATGTTCCTTGGTGTATGTTTCCTTAAAGAATTTTCTTTCCCACTTTCTAGCTAAGACTTTCATTTTCAGAGGCAGAATAAAACTAAATTTTTTCCAAAGTCTTTTTTCTTTCTTTCTTTCTTTTTTCCTGTAGTGTACACAGGACAGTGTACACAGAATTGCTTTCTCAATTCTTTGGTTTGACTGAGTTGATTTGCTTTGAAAAAACCAAAATACTGCAGAATAATTCCACTTACTCTCCTATTTATTTGCAGATTTATGAATATCCAAATGACCCTGGTCCCTGTCAATTCAGGTAGAACTTTTTCATCCCTTGTCCTATTTTTCATTTATCTTGTCCCCATTAAGTGATGAAACATGCCCTGTCATTTCAATCTCAGTCACAAATTTAGTTCAGGGTTGTTATCTTTCAGAAGTATGGTGAAATCTGATTTCTGATTATGTTGTCGTGGTACTGTGTCTTTGGAAAACTCTGGTAACATACCAAAGACCTCTCGATATGTGGCATGTTTTAGAAACTACAGCAATCGACTGATGAATTTGGCTCTTGAGCACAATATCACCAACAAAAGGGGAAAAATGCACAGACTCTGACTGGGCTTCCTGTTTTCTCTGATGCACAGTGCTCCAAGGCCATTACTAAACTTAGGTCCACTGACCTGGAAGCAGCAGACGGTGCTTTAGAAATGCCATCCAAAGGTATGTCAACGTCCATGACAAATTCCCCAACTGCACTTATAATTCCCCTCCTGCATGCCTTTGGCTGAAACTTGGGAAGGTTGCAGCACTCTTTAGGCATGTGCTGTCCTGTCACTGTTTAGACATGCGCTGAGAAGTGCATGCTTTGGTTCAAGCAAACCAAGTGCACAGTGTAGTACTGTGGAATAAACCTGAATCATTTCTGAGCACTTGCCCCTGCCAGGTATCGAGCTACACATCTGGGAAATATATAAATGACTTTGGCTCTCTTTCCTCAAATGACCACAGCACACTGTAGCTAAGGAATTACAATACAAGGCAAAATATAAGATGTGTCCTTAAAAAGTGAATGTTACAGTTGAGAGGAAAAAGACAGGAAGCAGGAAGCAATATTGTCTCCTTGAGTTAGCATTTTTGTGAATATGAATGTCAAGGAAAAGCAGACAGGTCATGGAGGGAAACATGTCCTATTTCTATGAGGCAGGATACAGACCTCAGCCTGGGCCCTCTGGCATCATTATCTACAGCCACTCCAGACACATTATCCAGCTGCCTGCAAACACAAACTTCTTGACCTGTCAATGAGAGAAAAGAACTGCTCTAAAGCTGGCAATCACTCACCTTTTGCTATGTAGCTCCTGGGACCAAAAAATATCTTCAGGGTCTCGAGAGAGATAAGAAGAAAGAGTTATTTTCCCAAAGGCCAAATCTTAAAGACCAAACAAACAAGTCATGGCAGAGTCATGCCATAGTCATGCCATCTAGGTAACCCTGAAGGAAAGATGTCAAAAACAGAACAAGGGTCAAAATAAGAGAAGCCACTCAACCATTATCACCCTTTGGATTATGGTTCGCAGCAAGAGCCTGACTCTCAAGTGATTGCGTCCCTTGGTGTGGTCTAGAGAGATCGTTTTCCCCATCCTCACCTTCTGTGGCACTCTTTGCTAATGCCAATTGCTCTAGAAAGTTCCTGGGGTGTTCAGTGGCTTCCTTACCCTCGTTCATAGCTTTCATCATCTCCCATCTCCCTCTTCACAAAAGGACAACAAACACTTGTCACTGGCCCCAAACTTCCTATGCCAGTGGTCTGGTATGTAAAAACTTGCACTAATATCCCAATAGAAAATTCATATCCAGGAGATGAGAGGTCCAAAAACACAAAGCAAAAGGAACTTTCTCCAGAGGCTGCTCATCTGCCTTAATATCAGAATGTAAGAATGCTGTGGCACCCAGCAACACAGCCAAGTAAATTTATTTTCTATCAGAAAGCAATCAATTTGACTGATTGGTTTGGTGATGACAGCTGACCTTGCCCACTAGGTGACATGGGCACTTTTCATAAATTAGGTGATGTACCCAATCTACAACTTTCTTTCTTTCTCTCTTTTTTTTTTTTTGTGGGATTTACTAAAATGGGCCTCAGTATAGGCACCAGAGCTTGCCCATGACGCTCTTGATGCATGAAGTCCAGACATTCTGACACCAAGATGTAACAGCCAGGCAGCTGCTGTACATAAGCCCATCACCTGTCATCTTTACAGGACCAACAGCCATAGCCAGAAAGCACCTTCTTCATCTAGATCTTGATGGTGGGCTTCACCTCTGGAATCTTGGACACCATATTTTCATTGTGTGGTAGCAGAGAAGGGCACTTGCCAGCCTTACCAGGACTGGGTCCAGGGTTTGTGGAATCTGCTTGCTTAGAGACTCTGAGGCTAAAAGGGCACCATGCTTCTTGACCAGTTTTTATTCTTGAGTTTCATTAGCATCTCTCTTCCCACATGAGAGATATCCACAGCAATGACCCTCTCACTTTCTATCAGTCCCCAAGGACACATGAAGAAAACTTGGGGCAAAGAGTAGGTTTAAGCCTTATGATTCCCTAAGTGTTTTTCTTCTCAAGATCATAGTTCCTCAGGATGATCTGCAGCTGCACCATTTCCAGGAACTTCCAGATGCCAGTTCACGCTGGTTCCAGAGCAGAATTTCTATACCATTTCCTATTGGGTGCTTGGAGTGATTACTAGTCCTGGTGTCTCACACTACAGCAACCAGGAAAAAACACTGCAAAATTTGTTCATTTGTTCATTTTTTCAGTGTTGGGGATTCAACCAAAAGCCTTATGCTAGCCAAGTACTCTATCCCAAAGCTACACCCCCAGCTCAAGAGCTGCAATTCTTTAAAACACAGAAAATAGGTGGGAAACACATTCTTTACAGTCACAAAACTGATGGCACAAATTTAGATGTCAATTTAAGAACATGCAATAACACGATTATTCACAATTATTTTAGGAGTAAATGGGCAAAGCCTGAAGAATACTAGACTTTCAAATGCTATACAATTTAATGTGCTGGGAAGTTTGTATGAATTGCTAACGCTGAAATTCTAGTTTTGCCTGCAGATGGCAGCATTTTGCTAAAATGTCGGCTGTAGTGAGTTTTTTTGTTTTTGTTTTTAATAGTTCATACTAAACTAAGTTTTTTCTCCTGTCTTTGTCAATTTAATTAGAATAAGAATTAACTTCAGCATCTGTGACCCTGTGGAGAAACCCGTTATTTGATCAGAACAAAAACACTCTACTGAAGGCACATTTATCAAGGGCAAAAATTATTATCTGTCCCCCTTTTTAGAAACTGGTTTCTTATCACATTCTAACACAGTGCTCATCACCAAGTGAGTGCTCAAAAACCATTAGATGGCCAAAAAGTTGTGTTACTTTTAGCTCTAAGGAAATTTTTATTTAAATACACAAGACAAATGTGTGTCTGCAGGACACAAAGACACGGTTTGTCTGTGCCCTAGCGTGGCTCAGGTCTGAACTCAGCCATCCTCAGAGGGAGCAAACACCACCTAGAATTCAAAAGGACTTTGGCACTGGCTAATATGAAACGGCTGATTTTGATTACAGTTGTTTACAGGGCTTGCTGGGTCCAGAAAATTTTCCAATGCCAATTCACTAAGAAAATCATGTGACTTTCTTATAGTTAATTATTGCCAGGTCTTGAATAAATGGCCAAACCTTTATATGTTTAAAAAAAAAAAACAGGTAAAGAGTGTAGACAAAGAATTCAGGTTCATATTGAAGATTGCAGTAACAGGAATTGAAAGCTTCTTTCAAAAATAAAAAACAGGGCAGAGAAGACATACTGAAAGGAAAACCATGGAGTCCTAAGCATTGTCTTTGAATCTCCCAATTCCTCTTTTCTAATAATGAATCTGCTCACTGTGGTATCTGCTCTACCACCAGCTAACTGTCTGCACGCTTCTCTTTCTAGACACAAAAACAGTCTCCAGAGAAGTTAACTTGAGGGTGCTGGTTGCCTCCACAAGGATGATTGAGTTGTTTAACTTGAATGGAAATGCAAGGCTGTGCTTCCCACAAAAATATCCAGTATGAACACATGTGGTGGAGGCTTTTACCCAGGTGGCTCCACAGCTGCCGCAGGACTGTCTGGGTGCTACTCAGTTTCAGTACACAAGGAACCCAAGGCCCACTGCTAAAAAGCTTCTGTGGCACCAAATCTAGGCCTGTTAAGCCAGAAGCCTGTAATTCTTCACAACTCTGTAACCCCAATTGCCTGAACTCACTCTGAGAAGTGACTTCATCAATGTTTGTTGAGGAAAAAATAATAATAAATAATGTAAGAAGAGCTTCAAAAAGAAAATACGAATATTGATCCTGTGGGTATCAGCCTTATAAGTAAAAAGCACTTATAAATATAACATCCATGGTGATAGTTAATGTAGTGTCTTCATTTGTATCTAAGAAGGAGAAAGGGAAGGAAATAGGAAAGGGGAGAGGAGGAGACATGAAGAAAAGTGAGTGGCTTTGACATCTTCATCACGCACCCACCTGCCTTCCACTAGGCAAACGGAGAACATGCTTCCTGGAAGAAAATTTGAGTCAATTCTCATCAGTCACACTTCTTCCCCAAGAAAAATCACTTACTTCCTTAGGAGGGAGGTATGTCACCCCTGCCAGTAGCAGTGAGCACCCGGTTGCAGAAAGGATACCGAACTCAGAGATGGCACCTCCTTCTAAAGAGTCTTGGTGGGCAGAGATACGAAGAAGCTATTGCTCTGCAAACTCTGAGAATTGGCCAGTGTGACACTGAAGAGCTTCTGTTTCTGCTTCTCCTAGCTTTCTATCAGGCAGGTTCCTGACCAGGTGTTTCTATCCTCACCTGTGGACCTTAGGAAACCAAGGGTGATCTCTGCAGGTGTGGCCTTGAGTACCTTCTACCACCAGTGAGACATGGCAATTGAGTGAACATCTGTACCAGGGCCATACCTCAAACAATCAGCACAAGGTCTTCCTCACTTTGAGATTAGGTAGAGACGCAGTGGCCCCCCAGTCAGCCTGTAGTAGACATATCCTACTATGTCTCTTCTCTGTGCTCACCAAATTCTGGAAAGGAAAGGATTAGATGCATCAAAGGGTGAGCTCTGCTTCAGAGGAGGGAAAAGCCTGAGAGAATACAGGAAGTCAGTTCCTCTCTCTGCCTTGCTAACCCTTTTCTTGCAGGGAACTTGTTTACTCTGTACCCCCGTAAACAGACTATATTCATTTATTCAACCTTTTGATAACTATTTGAGAAAACCCTGCATTATATGCCAAAGTACTTTTGTAGGCACAGAAAATACAATACTCTTCCTTCCCAGAGCTTCCAGTCTAATAAATGATATAGAAATGAAGCACAATTGCAGTGAAGGTGCCCAGTGTCATTACAGCAAGAGTACACGTGACATGGAGCAGTCAGCAACAGGCTTTGTTGTTCAGCCCATCCTTACAGGTGTGGGGTTTGACTTGACCTTACTTAGAAACTTATAAATTAGCCTGTTACTGCTTCAAAATATGAGACCCTTGAGTCAGCGACAAAGCGCTTTTGTACTTATAGTCACTGTGTAGTTAGCTTTTTGTCATTGTAACCAAACTCCTAAGAAAAACAACTTTAAAAGAAAAGGGTTCATTTTGGCTCATGATTTCAGAAGATTCAGCCCACATTCAGCTGACTCCAAGCGCAAGGAACCAGATATAATCTCTAAGTTTAAGCCCCCATGATCCACTTCCTTCAACTAAACTCTCTCTTTATTTTTGTCACTTCTCAATAATGCTCTCAAATTATGATTTCATGAGTTAGAGCTTATAACTCGATCAATTCCCAAAAGCTCATCAGCTGTCAATCCAACCTTCGACAGAATTCATTTTGGGAAGCATTTTAGATCACAACCATGACATCCACCAAGCAGCCTGAGCATTGTGCTTGAAATGTTTTCCTGGCCTCTAAGCCTCACAAAGCAACACAAGGACAAATGAATGCTGTTAGGCAATGGGTTGTCTTACAGCAGAGGAATCCTCAACTTGGGGAATCTACCTCTTTTATTGCGTGGGGTAAAGAAGCTTGCTCTTTGCTTGAGAGAACAACCAAGGGTATTCACAGCAAATACAACCCTGAAGAAGGACCCAGGTTCACAACAATCAGGGCCTTCTTGGGATACACAGGAAGAGCAAGGTTCAGTACTTCCTACAGTAGCTTTTCTCCCTGAATCAAACTCTAAATAATAACACCGTTCCCTCTGCTGGAATCTCCTCAGTTCCTCAGCAGTCTTCTCCATGCCTGATTCTTGTCCTTTTTAGCTTCAGTTTGGACTTAATCATCTGCTGCTTTCTATTGTCATCTTTTGCATTACCTCAGTGTCAACCACAAATAACAGTTTAAAAGCACTTCTGATTTGGGTGTGGTGGTGCATGCTTGTAACCCTGCTCTCAGGAGGATAGCAAGTTTGAGGACAACTTAGGCTACATACGAAGTTCAAGTTCAACCTGGACTATATAATGAGACCCTGGCTCAAAACAATCAATCAAACAAACAAAGAATACTTCCAAAGAAAAGAAAGCCCTTCTGCAGCTACTTGTAGAGTAATCAGTGGAAAGTAAGGATGCAGGGGACTCTACTTCCTGTTCTCACTCTGAGATGGCCTTGGGTAAAGGACTTAATGTCCTCCTTGTTGGATTCTTTGCCTGTAAATTAAAGATAATGATATTTGCCTAGCTTGCCTTCAGAATTAATTAGTGGTTGTGTTGCACTTTAAGCTTACAGATGAAAGACTTTTGTATAAGCAGAGTGCATCATTACCATCATCATCATCGTCATCATCACTATCATTACCTTGTGTCCGGAAGATAAAAAGGTATGGGATTCCCACACAAAGCTTCTAAGATATTTGACCTTTCTAGCCCTTTAAGCTCTTCTTCTGTGCTTTCTTTATTTTAACTGACCTATTTTCCCCAGATTTAGGACTTTACAATCAGAAGCTGAGAGCTAGCTGTAATTCCTGAGACTCATGTATCGTACACCCTTACTTGACTGTGTCTTTCTCCCAGCAATTCTCCCACCAAACATTTCAGCCACACTCCAAGTCCATAACATAAAGAAATATGTCAGCAGCCTCCATGAGCAGAGGAAATGGAAGGCTTTGGATAAGGTTTTAAAAATATCTCATAACTCTCCAAAAAGCTGTTTCATTTTTTCCTCCCAGAATTTCTCATGGAAAAAAAGTTTACTTTTTCTATGGTATTAAACAAAGGAATATTATTTCTTTTCAGTTTAATACTCCAGACTAGACTTTACATTTTTAGGAGTTTATCAGTCCCTAAACTCACAACGAGTTCAAATTTTGCTGACAAAAAGTAGAGTCTTTTCTTGGGGAGATTGGCAGGGCTTTGGATGGCATGCTGCTTTGGATGGTAGGAGCTGGGATCAGAGGTAGTGTTGGTCATAAAAAGACAGAAAAAAATGTCAGAACGAGGGCTAAATTATCATAAAGAGCCTGAAATTTCTCAATGTCTTCGTTGGTCTTCTGTTACTATTACTAAATGCCACAGGTTGGGCAATTTATAAAGAATGAAAATTTATTTAGCTCATGGTTCTAGAGTCTGTGCCATAGAAGTCCTTGGAGAAATTATATTTCGTGAGCGCCTTCTTGCTGATGGAACTCTGCAGAGTCTGGAGGCAGTACCGGGCATCATACAGCAAGCTTCGTGCATGCAAGAACCAGAACCAACCTGGGTTTTACAGTAAATCTTTTCCAATGATAACCTATTAATCCATTAATCTATGAGTAGATTAATTCATACAAAAGGCAGACCCCTAGTGACCCAAATCACCTCTTAAAAGTTCCACCTGATCCCACATCTTAATACCTGAAATAGAAATCAAAATTCCACATATGTTTTTAGGAAACAAAACCATAGCATCCTGGTACATAGATTTAGTGTTTCTGGTCCAGTTCCAAGGACAGTAAAATGAGATGGTAAATTGGTGATTTACTAAACCGTCCTCATGCCTAGCGCTAGAAAACTATCCAAGCGGAAGAGTTTGCTAAGTCTTTTCACTTACCATTGATGCAGATACCTCTGTGTTGTAAATTAGCATTGAAATGTGGAAGCTGGTAAGATTGGAAGAGCCGGGCCGATTCTGCTACTCCTGATTCTGGTTCCAGTTTGTCTGCATGTGCATGATGACAAGTTGCATAAGGGACTTAAGTTTTGATTTAAAATTTTTGCTGATTCACATGCTCAGTCAGGCAATAATGATAATAGCAAATACATTTTTAGTTCTTCCAGTAGGCTAGGTATTGTTCTATTTCTTTTGAATGAATTTAATTTTCAAACAACCTAAGGAAACAATTTCTATTTTTACCGCTATATGATATTCTGGAAAAGGCAAAACTAAGAGACAGTAAAAATAAAATCAGTGGTTACCAGGAGTTTCTTGGTTGGAAGGAATGATAAATAAGCATGGGAAAATTTTTAGGGCAATAAAACTACTCTGTATGACACTATGTACATGTTATTATGCATATGAAACCCTATGCAATCTAGCAAGCCTATAAACTATGAATTTCAATAACAATGTAAGAATTATTGGTTCACCAATTATAGCAAAGTTATGATACTAATGAGAGCTGTTACTAACAGAAGCAACTGAGGTGGGGGATGAACAGGAAAAGAGAGCACAGGGGAACTCCGTAGAATCTGCTTGACTTTTCTGTAACTAAAATTACTTTAAAATAATCCCTTTTTTTAAACAAAGAAGATACATATGCAAAGGGATTTAAGAAAGATAGAAATTCAGTCCCTGAAATCCAGCATCTGCTCTATCTTGGTGAGAACACAAGTTTTATGAAGGCCAAGCTTTTTGTTTCTCCAGTTCACTGATACGTAGCAAATGCTTAGGACTGTTCTTGGTATTAAATGATATCTTTATTTATTGAGGCTCAAAGTATAGCTCAGTGATAAAGCATGTGCTTAGCATGTATAAGGCTCTGGGTTCAATCCTCAGCACTTAAAAATTTATATATTCTGAGCTGTATCTCCAGCCCTTGGCTAGGATTTTCGAGAACTGATATTGGGAGAATGTTTCACAGACTATCTTCTGGTTCTAAATACACAAACTTTGTTTTTCTTTCACTGTCCTCATACTTTCAGGAACAGATGGCTCAAATATGTACTTACTGACTATGAGGTGTTTCAGAAGAAAAGACGGAAAAATAGAAAGGAGTTTATCAAAGAGATCATAGAACTACATTTTCTGGAACAGAAAGACACATCTCCAGTTTGATATAGCCCATTTAGAAGCATGAAAAGTGAGAGGAAAGGCCCACCAAAGGCAAACCAATATCACTGTGAAACTTCAGAACATCAGCAATAACACAATGTTCTTGAGATTTTACAGAATAGACTAAGAGAGATTGTCACTAGATAGTTCAACAATGCTGGAAGCTGAAAGGTAATGGAAAAATGTCTTCAAATGTCTAAAGGAAATGTTATATTCAACTTACAATTCTATGCCTTATTAAACTATCAATTTATATGATATGTACCATACTGTAAAAACTCAACAGAAGGTTGCAAATTTGTAAATGCTTTTGATCTTTCATTAGCATCAGTGACAGATCCAGGATTTATGGTGCCTAATATGTACACTACTTAGGGGGTACTCACAAAGAAAAATAATATGAAGGAATGAATAAAAATTAGGTATAAAAGGAAATATTTACCAAATAGCAATCTTTAGTCACCTCTCCAATACAAGTTCAAATTCTGATGGCAAAAAAATGGAATCCAGATTTTTGTCATGTTTTCCACAGAGTGGACAGATAATTTTTCTAAGGAGGTTGTTTAAATTTTTCTACAATCAGTTGCGTAGATAAGTTTCTGTCTGGTTTTCTTGTCTTTGTTAAGGTCCAATATATTTCTAAGATCATTGTTCTTAATTTCGATACTCCTCTATCAAGTTTCTGTTCTTTTCATTCTTAAATTGCTAGATGCCTTGTCCACAGACTTACTGCCTACAAACTCGAATTCTGATGAATACTTGTTGCATGTGAGTCTCATCAATGCAGGAGAAAAATATACTATATATTAAAAAGCATGTTACAATTATCTGTGCTGCATTTTCAGATATGTTCCTGGGGGGAAAGAACAGGCATTTTAGTTAGGCTTATTTGTTTTTTTCAGTGATTGAATCAATACCTTACACGTGCTAAGCTCACACTCTGCCACTAAGCTACAAACACAGCCCTTCAGTAGGCTTTTTTGAAAAGCAAACTTTGGCAGACTACCCCACAGGCTGTCTTCTGATTCCAAACATCTCAAACCTTGTTTCACCTCCACTCTCCCCACACTTCCAGTGATGAAGAGCTCAGGTCATGTCTGTGTCATGAAATGACCTTTGTCTCCTGCAGCTTCCTGTCACAACTCAGTAATTGGCACAACTGGGCACTAGTAATATTCCAGGGATAGCTTAGCTCTGTGTGGAAGAGACTGAAGTATACATAATCAGTTCTCACCAGAGCCAAACTAAACATATCTCCAATTCGACTTCCCCAAAAAGTCCTTGAATATTCACAGTGCCCCTGACAAAGGAGGAAGAATGATGGAGGAGAAATCAGAATGGGGTGGAAAAGAACACAGTGTTAACTGATGGTGGTTGGAATAGCTTTTCCAAATTCTATTAAAAGGACATATGCTCTTATAAACCTATTAGAGCCTAAGAAGGGCCTATGAAAGTGAAGGTCCCACAATTTAAACTGCCTTTTCTTTTTTTAGCTTCATTTCTTATAACTGGTACTCAGACAGGAAACAGGACAACATCCCAGCCCTTCCACCATGATAGGAAGCCCTTAACATCTCTCCTCATTGAGGACCCAAAAAGATTAGAGAGGGTGAGGCACCTGTCTCACCAGAGCTAATGTTACCTATATGGCTTGAAGGGGTGAATAACGGGAAAGGAAAGAAAATTTCTTGCATTATCAGTCCTGGAGAACTTTCCCAGCCATTTGGCGAAGGAGGAAGGTGTGTGTGTGTGTGTGTGTGTGTGTGTGTGTGTGTGTGTGTTAGGAGAGGGCAGTAAAGAAAAGAAAACCAGTCTGACTCTTCTGGTCTCAATAATTACCAGTGGGCACTAAAGACAGTCTTTTCTGGTATTGAATCTTGCTTTCACATCATCAAAGTAATCAATCAATTAGTTTATGACCATGTTTTCTGAACTTGACCATCTCTCCTATACCTGCATGTATGAAAGCACCCTGCTGCTTATAACACTATGGAATGGTCACGAATAGTATTTTGGATCCCCTTGCCCATCATCAATTGTATGTTCAAGGGAAATAAAAATTAACACTACCGGTAGACCAAGCAAAATACGGAGCCCTGAACAGACCAATTTAAGGCAGAAAGAAACATAGCACATCCCATAGGCAAACATAAACTACTCTTGAAAATCTGTTCACTGTTGACTCCTGAAGGAAGAAACATTTTAGAGGCCTACTTTGTGTTACTCATTTATATATATCTCCTTTACTCTCCACAATACAACCAAGAAGCAGTGTTATT
Organism: Dasyprocta punctata; assembly: GCA_004363535.1. Lineage (NCBI taxonomy): Eukaryota > Metazoa > Chordata > Mammalia > Rodentia > Dasyproctidae > Dasyprocta > Dasyprocta punctata. The sequence continues at coordinate 33,395 of RJWM01006288.1, read as the reverse complement.
TATTCATATTTTATATGCCACAGCTAACAAGGGCTATCTCACCCCCAAGCAGTGTTTTTTTTCCCATCCCAGATTAATAACTGCAAACTGTCCACGTTGTCAGGTTCTCCAATAGCTGGAGTTCCCCTCACTAAAGGGCTCAGCCTTCGGATGTGGGAACTGAACCCTGAGTGGAAGTAAAGATTTTTCTCCACAACCTAGTGCAATCCCTTGTTCTTTATAAGGCTCCTCAGTGCTGGCTAGGTGATCCAGCCACCTCATCAGCATCTTATTTTCCAGAAGAATTATGACTACCTTTACAGACAAACAGCAGAGCTGAGATTGTTTGCATGAAACTTATTTTAGAAATACTTTAAGATTCTATTTTGCAAATTATACAGTAGGGAACATAGGAAGTTGATACTGTTGAGTCTGAGAGGGGGCAAAATCTCATGTGTGAGCCATTGTAAATAAGTAGAGACATAGTTTTCAGTCTAAGTCCCTAGGAAACAGTCAGGAAAATATTTGTTTTCTCTGTGAGTTCCTGTATCTGAAAGCTGGTATTTTTTGCTTGTGTGCTGAGGGTTGTTTCAAAATGAAACCAGAACATTCCTAGTCTCCCAGCAGCTCTGGTAGCCACAGACGGCTGGAAATTCTGCAGTTGCTGTAAAGTAGGTTAGAGAGTGTCTGCCAGCACTTCCTACTCTCTCACGAGGCTGAGTACATTTTTTTTTTCTCCAAAATGAAGACTCAGAAAATCACAGGGCAGTCATAGAGTGAATGACTCTCCTAGTCCCACGTTTGGGTTGTCTAAGGGGGTTGAATTGTTACTCAGGAGAGGAAGGGGTCTGGGCCAGGGGCCCTTGGATTCTGTCAGAATTTCAGGGATGTTTCTCAAAAAATAAGCACGTTATATATTTTTCCAGAGAGAGAGAGACAGACAGAGAGACAGACAAACAGACACACAGACAAGCAGACATACAGAGAGAAAGGAAGAGAGAAAAGAAAAGACAAAACCTTAATCCACCATTAAGGAATGGGACTTGTGTTTTCTCCCCCAGTCATTACAGGTATTTTGGTCTCTATGGCAGAAAGAATAAACCTTCACCCATGTGCTGTTCATAATGCCAGACCTATGCCTGCAAGGTTGGGATGAATTTTCAAACAACAAAACTCATCATCAAGTTTGGGTGACACCCTCCTCATGGGAAGAATAAAGAGTTTGATGTTGTTATTCACACTGACTTTTCCCTGTGAGACTCTAAACCTCCTTCTCCAGAACTGTGCACTGGGGGTACCTCGTCTTTCCCTCTTAACGCCCTCATCCTCATCCCTGTAGATTTCCCAGGATTTTTTGATGGCTAGATTTTCAAACTCCAAGGCAAGAACAAGAATTGTTACTGCAGAAAGTAGGGTTCCATATTCCAGCCCAGATCCGCCTAATCAGAACTTGCTTTCTGATGAGATTGTGCAATCACGAAACACTGGCCTATACCATCATCCTGGGGGCAGAGTTTAAGCTGTGCCACCAACTTGCGTGAGAACTAAAGCAGGCCAGGTCACTTCTCTGGGCCTTGGTTTTCTCACTTGTGAAATGAGGAATAAAAACCACTTTCAAGCAGGACTGTGGTTAAGAGAGCTGGCTCTGGAAACGGGACATTCGCTGCACACTGGGTCAAGTGACTCAACTTCCCCAAGGCTCAGACTATGAATCCATAAAATAGCGACATCTGGTAAGATTATTGTGAATGTGAGGTAGGAAAATCTGTGTTGTTTCCTGTGGTTGTTGTAACAAATCACCTCAAGTATAGTGACTTAAAATGACTCCAGCTGTTCACCTTACCCCTCTGGAAGTCAAAAGTCTGACCTGGGTTTTGTTTGCCTAAATAAATCCAGGTGTCAATGGGACAGGGAAGTGCTAGAGGAGAATTCATTTCTTGCCTGTCCAGCATCAGGAGGCTCCTTCCAATCTCAAAACCAGCAATGGCTACTCACGATACCACACTGCATCACCCCAAGCCTTGCTTCTGTCGTCAAAGCTCTTTCCCTGACTTGGACTTTCCTGCCTCCCCTGTCAATTCTAAGGAACTCTGTGGCTACACTGGGCCCACCTGGATTATCCAGGATAATCTCCCTTTGTCTTTGTGCACTTTCTGAATACCTGAGGCTGCATAATTTATAAAGAATAGTAGTTTATTTCATCTCATGTTTGTGGAGGCTGGGATTCCATGATCAGCAGCCATATCCAAAGAGCCTTGTGCTGTGTCATAATGCAGCAGAAAAGTGGATACATGGGGAAGAGGCAAAAATACAAAGGGTAATCTCAATTTATAACAACCTTGTCTCACAGTAACTGACACAGTCCCAAGAGGCAGTAAATTCCCATAAAAAGAGGCATCAGTCCCTCTTGATCACTGAGTCACCTTTAAAGTTCACCACACCGTAACCACCAAACTTCAACATGAGTTTTAGAGGAGACAAACCATGTTCAAAGCATAGTACCCACCCCACCAGACTCAGCTGATTAGTAACTTTAGTTCCCCCATTGCCACATAATGTAACACATGCACAGGCCTAGATGTCTTTGTAGAACGATTGTTCTGCCTACTATACCACATATAGAGGTTGTTACTATGCCTGGAAAACAGCACCCAATAAATGCCAGCTCATTTTATTGCAGTCTGTGATTCTGAAGACACTTCATAGTAGATCCCTGGGCTAGTTGTATTTTTGTGATAAAATGATCAAGGAAAATTTGTCAGTGGAAGTTTCTTCTCGTTCTGGCTCATCTTACTCTCCACAACTTTGGTTCCTGTGTCTAGACACACTGTCATGATTGGGGAAGTTTCCCACTCCATAATGAGGAGATCTCTAGCAGGCCAGGCACAGTGACTCAGCCACCGTGTATATCTCAACCTGGAGAAAGCTTTATGTATAAAGTTGAGTTACAGCCTAGTTACACAACCCGATTAACCCACTTATATGGATTCCCTACTACAGACCACTACACTCTATCTTACACACTCAGTCACTGACTCAGGTAATACTGAGCCCCTATCATGTGTTAGGCCCTGAACATACACTGAGGCTGAATGGTCCTAGCATATTGGCAAATACCTGCAGCCTGCAGAGGTGTGTAGGAGCTGCCAGTGGCATCAGAGGGAAGCTAAGGGACCTAGGTCGCCCAGGCTTCACTTTATAAAAGTATCTTCAAATTTTTCTGTTTTACACATTGAGGTTTTGTATAAGACTTTGAAAACATTGAAGACTTTCTGATGCTTGGTACAGCATAGGTATTCCTGCGGAGGAGCACAGCAACCTCTAAGTGTCCAAAGGCCAGGTTGGGTGTCTAGGGTTGCTGACTGCTAGGCTCCCTGATCCAGGTTCCTTTGCCTTTAACTGGAAGCATCTTTCCTCTTCACTCTTTTCACATGTGCAGCCTACATGGATACCATAAGCAACTGCCCCTGGTCTACACTTTATCTGTCTCACCCGCCTCTGTGTGTGTGTGTGTGTGTGTGTGTGTGTGTGTGCGCGCGTTTTACTGGGAATTGAGGAATTGAACCCAGCTCTTTAGCACTGAGGTACATTCCCAGCCCTGTTTTGAATTATTATTTTGAGACAGGGACTTACAAAGTTGCTAAGCTGCCCAGGCTGGGCTTGAATTTGTAATCTTCCTGTCTCTGCCTCCCAGAATGCTATGATTACAGGTGTTTGCCACCACACCTCACTTCTTCTTTTTTCCCCCCAACTCTTGAGTCTCATCTTTTGCTCACCTTGCATTATTTCTAGAGTATATTTGGCTCTTCTGTCATATTTTTGTCTCCTGTTAGTTAAAACCCAGTTCATTCTCCAAACCACTTTGATATGTCCAACCTTATCAAAGAATCACTGCAATCTACCCCATTTACTTGGAGAACAGCAAACCCACCTTCCCATTCTAGCCACTATTCTTCCCTTACCACATGATGGTACAAATACCTAACATTCACAAAACTCTGCTGAGGCATTCAAAATTGCTTAAATTAAGCCGCTAATCACTTACTTTCAACTTCTAATAGCACCTTATATTTATAGTTCTCTAGACTTCACAAAGCTCTTTGACATTATCACATCTTTCATCACTTCTAATTTGAGCCTCCAACGCCCTTATGAGGTAAGCAAGGCAGTGACTCTTATTCCTGTTTTGCAGAGAAGGTGCTGGTCTCTGGAATAGCCAGTGCTTTGCCCAAGGCAAGGGGCACTAAAACTGCAAAACCAGCCCTGCATCCAAGTTCCTCAAGCCCAGAACTTTCTGCACAGCATGGTCTGCTTCCCTTACAAAGATTACAAAGCTTCATGACCTGTTTTAGTTTTGTTTCGTGGATGGATTTAGCAACTGAACAAGGCAGTACAGTTAATCCCAGCTGTGACTGTGGCAAAATTGGCCTCACCCTCCTCAGTGTTATCTGTATGTTGGCTTTGGAGATAAAACTAGGCGGAGAAAGACAAAGAAAGATGCTATTTACATTTCATTTCTGTTTACCTTTGATTTCAAAGAACAAAAAAGCAGAAACCCAGGTTTTCTGTCCTTGCTATAGTCACTTTAGGCAAAGCTACTTGAAAATTAATCCTATTTTGTTACGAAAAAGATTTCCTACTATGGATGCAATAGTACCAATGAGGACACAAAAATCTACATAGTCCAACACTGACCCGCAAGAGAGTAGGAGGCTGGGGTGTAACTCAGTGGTGCAGCGTGTACTTAGCATACACAAGGTCCTGAGTTGCCTCTCCAGCAGTACACATGCGCGTGCGCGCGTACACACACAGGCACACACTGATATAGGGGATAATTAAGATCCTGCCTTTTAATTATCTGCTGGCAGATATACAATCCTCCTAGTCTCAAGACTCCAAATAGTAAAATGTACAAGTGTGAGCTGGCACAACGCAGTTGCCCCCCTCTCTGCCCTGTTCTCTCCTTTGCTTTCCTAAAAAAAAAAAATGAGTTTCTCTTTGTACCTCAGATGTATGTAAAATATACAAGATTTGTAAAGATTTTTTAAGGTATTAAAAAATAAGAGATTATACCTTCAGAATCAAGATAAAAGAGTGGAAGCTATAGGATGCTGCTTAGGAACAGGGCAACTTTCCCTTACTGAGTCACTCTAGGAGCAAAATAAGAAATACACTGTAAATGTTTCCAAACTTAAATACAAAACAAGGGGCACTCCTGAGAGACTAAGGGAAGATTAGCAGACCAAAAAGTTTATATCAGTGATACCTTTTATGCCATTTGATATATATTCTAAAGTCTTTAGCGCCTGCCAGACAGCGCTTAAGCCACTGAGTCAAACTCCCAGTCCTTATTCTAAAGTCTTAAAAGGCAAAAATAAATCTTGATCATCTTTACCTACTCATTCTCTTCTTGGTTGTTTATAGCATTAGGTGTTTAGTGTATATTTATGTATTTGATTTTATTTCTTGTTTTGTTCTCATTTAAAATAACATTTGGAAAATGAAGGTGTTCTTTACCTGGAGGATTGTTTGACAACTTCAAATTTTACCATATTGATTTCATAAAAGCAAAGAGCACATTCTGCTTGTAGATGTATATACTATGGAAAAGATGGTGTATTAGCTTTCCATTATTGTAACAAAGCACCTGATATGATCAACATTAAAAAGAAGAACGATTTGTTTTAGCTCGTAGCTATTTTGGCTCACAGTTTCAGTCCATGGTGAGTTCTGTGGCTTTTGGGCCTGTGGTGAGGCAGTACACGTGGGTGGAAAGTGCATGGTGGAACAAAACTGCTAATCTCATGGCCAGAATGCAAAAAATAGAAGGAGGAAGAGATCAGGGTTCAACAGTCTCCTTCAAGGGAACACCCAGTTCACCTTGAATATCCTACCAGGTCCTACCTCCTAAAGGTTCCACCACCTCCCAGTCGTGCACCAAGCTGGGGATGAAGCCTTCAACACATGGTCTTTCAGGAGACATACTAGACCTAAACTATAGCATGTGGTGCAGTACAGAATTTGTAAATATATTTAGGTCATAATTTTGATGGAAAATGTAGCTAAAGATCTAGAACATATTGTGATTTGTTTATAGGCTCTCTGATTCAGATATCACCTTAAGTTTCACACTACACTGTGCTGTAACCGTATTGAATGAAGTGTAATAATAACTGCAGTTGAATCAGACAATAACTGCAACTGAATCAGAGTTTCTCTCATTTTTTGAGACAGGGTCTCATTATCTAACTCAGGCTGGCCTTAAACTTACTGTGTAGTCTGGACTGGCCTTGAATCCTCCTGCCTCAGCCTCCCGAGTGTTGATATTACAAGCACAAGCCACCATACCCCACTAAGTTTCTTTCATTTTAAAGCCTTGTAGTTACAATGGGTCTATGGTTTGTGTATACCAGATTCTGGAGCACAGAAGCCTAGAAATTCTTTGACAAAATTATGATATTCACTTCTAGTAACTCCTCAGAAACCTAGGCAATCCCCTTATGGGGTCTCTGAGGAGAACATTTTAATCTGATGTGGCAGAGACAAATGAGCCACATCACACCTCAAGAACCCATCATTCATCTCAACCGCAAGCACATCCGCAAAACACAGCAGTGAGACTGAACATCACCTGCAGGCTACAAAAGTCAAAGTCGGATACCTCAGAGAGTTCCTAGACCATAGCTCTCTGGGGAAGGCATTCCTCACCAGTCTGCCTCATCTGGGGTGCACATGGGGGCACGCACACATACACGTGCGCACACATGCATTTCCCCCTCCCTGCTCTCACTCATCATGTTTCTCGTGTGTAGACTATCATTGGAATTACTATATGTTTTCTGGTCTGTAGCTTTTCTAACTCGATTAGAGTCATAGTTTTCTGCATGTGGATATGAAAATTAGCCTGGAGCCTTCCTCTTGGGGAAACTAGTAACACAGGAGTTTCTTACACTTTACCTGAGAGAGGTGACATCATGCAAAGATTGCCCTACTCTGATGCCAGTCCGGTGGCCTCTGGCCGTGCACATCAGAACAGGTATTTTAACTGATGGCTGGCAGCCCTATCTCAGCCAGGGTGTTCCCTGAATACAGACCTGGGTATTGGAGGCCTTGCCTATCTCCTTAAACTCTAATTCTCCAGCAACAGACTTGCTCCTTGCCTGAAGAGGCACCCTACAGAGTCATCAAGCCAAAACTAATTATCCATTTAATGTTTATCAGGTTTCCCAGACTTAGCATAATTAACAATTTGGATTGGATAATTCTGTTAAGCAAGCTGTCCTATCATTGTAAGATCTTTAGCAGCATCCCTAATTTCTACCCACAGGATGTCAGTTGTGTCATCTGGATTTGGAATGTCCTCCAAAGTCCCATGTGTTAAAGGTCTCATCCTCTGCTTGACCCATTGAGAGGTGGTAGAGTCTTTGGAGGTAGGGACATTGGAAGGGTTTTGACAATTGGGAGTTTTAGGCTTTAAAAGGGGGCTGTGGGTCATAGGACCCTGCTCTCGTCTCTTCCTCTTTTGTTCCCAGCCATGACATACTACATGAGATGAATAGAGTCTCTCCACTACTTATTCATGACAGGATGTACTAGGTCTCCAAAGGCCCAAAACAATAGGGTTAAACAACCATGGGCTGGAAGCTCTAAAACTATAAGCCAAAATGGCCCTTTCCTCTGTTTAAGCTGATTATCTTGGGTATTTTGTTACAACATTGGAAAGTTAATGCTCCACAAGAGCCTCTCAAGCTGCAACAATCAAAAATGCTTCCAGACATTGCCAATTGTCTCCTTGGGGGTAAGCTTATCTCTGGTTGTGATAACCCAATGCACGTGAATAATATTGTACAAGTTGCATAACCATCTAGGGTTATAGCAGTCTAAAACTGTGTCAATTATCTTATTAGATAGAAGATAGAAATTAATAAACAGAGAGCAGCTAAGTTAGATAGAAATTAATTTATAGTCAGAGAGACATTGGGTCCTTAAGGAAGTTGGCACACACAAAAAAAATAGAGACATCAGAATTGTGGCTAGAAGCAAATTTAAAGAGAGACAGGCCTCAAGATGAAGATGCAATAGCCAGGCCTGCAAGATAAACAGCAACATGAGGTTGTACTATAATTAGCACCCCCTGGCCCAGTGGGCCCAGATATGTATCAGGTGCATAGGTTGGTGACCAGAACATCTGGACACATTCTCCCCCTCCGTTCTCCAAAATGCCTTTGTTCTTTGCATGTATCCTTGCTATGTGATTCATTTTAATATTGAATCAATATTAGCTAAGTGGCTATACTTGTCATTGTGTAGACTGATTGTAGTTTGACCCAGGTTGTAGCCATGCTGTTTTTGTTGAATAAATTACCCCTGACAAAGGGCCTCGGTAGCCATACACTCAGGACCCCTCCTGTCTCTCAGGAGCTTTCTCTTAACTGCTAAACCATTTCTACTCTTGACTGACTTTGTCTTTCAATATTCATTCTTCAATATTTGGGGACATGAACTCAGCACATCTCATATCTAGCAGGTCGTGAGTTATATTTTTCTCACATCTATCTTACAATTTCATTCTTAGCAATTATCTACCTTACCATAATACTGGTGTCAACTTCATTTAAAAAAACAAAATACCAAGTGGTCATAACAATTTGAGCTATGATAGACTTGCTTCTTTAAACTATATTCCCGCTTTTTCTAGCCAAGTACATCTGTAAGTTTTTTAGGTCTCCTTTTCCTCTCATAGTAACCACTTCTATGATAAACTGTATTGCAACTTGTTTTCCTTTCCTAGTGCCTAAATAAGACTCTAGGGTAAAGTTACTGATAAGTACAAGCTGCAGTCAGTATTTATAAAACCGCTCCAAGTGCCTCTTATCACTGTCATAATAGAGCAGGTCAGCAACTCAAAGAGGAAGTAAAACAAAGACAAGGAAAGATGATCTTTTTAAACTGGCATAAACATCCTCCTTTATTTGCTGTGGCTTCTTATTATCGTCACTTCTCCTTTGTTAAATATTCTTTTCATGAGTCATTATTGCCAATTCTATCAGAAAAGGGGGAAAGACAGAGAGAGAGAGGGAGAGAAAGAGAGAGAGAGAAAGAAAGAGAGAGAGAGACACTGAGGACATTAAGTATCTTTCTGCCATTTGCAGTTACAACTTCATTTTAGTTTCTTTTCTAGATTCTGGCTAGTAACTATGTATCACATCCTCCCTGGGGTGCTTTTATCAGCAAGCAGTCTAAAATGCTAACAGACTTTATTGCTCTGACTTCCTGGTGAGTCACACAACTTATTAAAAGCACATCAAGGCCAATGTAAGATGGATGAATTGATAGTTGATGAAACAGAGACAAGGAGGTTTTATTATCAACTAAATGGAAGTTTATATGCCTACCTAATGTTAAGTTTCCTTTGGCCACTGTCCCTTATAGTTCAAACACTTATATTTACATGCAATTTATGCTTATATTTATAATTAAAGCAATTCAGGTTTGAATATGAAGCAAGCAGAAGAATGGACTGATAATTGGAAGCTTTATAGAATAGCGAGAGGAAAAATTACCTTCCCTTGGTCCTCCATAAAATAGGTAGGGACTTTAGTGGTAACCGACCCAGTCCCTTTATTTTATAATGGGAGGTCTGGTGACTCACCTATGGTTAGTAATTAGCTGGGGACAAAAAAAAAAAAGACATCCCAATGTTTTTTTATTAGACCACTGATTTTATATATATATATATATATATATATATATATATATATATATGGATACTTAGAAGAAAGAAACATATTTGTTAATTATGATGTATCTTTATTATAATTTTAGTGCTGGGTATTATATGCATCTCTTAGAAAGAGAGTTGCAGTAGAGACCTGGACAAAAAGCATATGGCTCTGGCCTTTCAGTACAGATATCTGGAAACATTTAGCTACTGGGTACATTTAAACTCATTTTCTGTTTTCAATGAAGAACAGATTGCATTTAAAACTATTTTGACCAGCAGAGGAGACAGTCGAGTATTTCTTGAAATAAAATGTTCTCTGCCAGTTGCTCTTGGTTGCAGCAATCCTGAGTGAATATGCCACTGAAAAAGAAATTTAACGGGAAGAATTCAAGGAAAAGACATCATTGTGGTTGAAGAGGCCTATTATTCTAGGTAGAGGTGGAAAATGGCATTTCCTAGTGAGACGGGAGAGAAGAAATAAAAAGTAGGTAGGAGACAGCAAAACTGAGATTTTAAAATTAAGAACTGCAGTTTCAAAACACAAAAGTTACTCAAACATTTCCTGGAAACGCACTCAAAGCAAAACTTCCTACAGGTCCTTTCACAGTAAATCTGGTCCCTAGACCTGTTCTTTTCATCTGTAAATTTCTTGTCCTATAAATTGTGCTTTCTCCACCCCAAACAAGCAGCACATTGGTGGTTGGCATACCTCAACTTCAAACTCATGTAGACAGCTTGCATTTACCCTGACAGATAATGAGAATACACATCCTAGATCACCCATCTTGAAGACACCTCTTAAATGAACCCTACTCCAGCATGTAACACATCTCACTTCTCTGAGTACCCCTGCTCCATTCTTGAGTGCAATCTCTGCCTGATAAGCCCTACTCATGTCTCTTTCTGACCCATCCTGATATCTTTTTTTCTGAGATAGGAGTCTGCAAACCTGCAAACTTATTTTGGAAGAGTAGGATTATTTTTTTAAAAGGATAAAAAATTAAAAATACATAAAAATAAAAATAGAATAAGTTCCTTATTTCAGCCTTGAGGACCTATCAGACCCAGCCCCCGTGATACTAGCATCTACATTATTTTAGAGAGCAGGAATAATTGTGCAACCTCCAAGCCAAATTTCAAGCCATACCCACTGCATTATTTTACCCTTGCCCACCTCACCCCACCTTATACCACTATTATCCTCTGGGTGAGGAACCATTGGGAGTTTCTCCAATACTTTATTTAACCTTGGGTATTTAATTAGTTGGTCTGGGAAAAAATGGTACCAAGTTTGGGCCTACAATTTTGGGTCAAAAGATTGATTAGTAGCAGAACAGAAGTCCAGAGTTGGAATTGCTCAGGCTGTCCAAAAACAAAGCCACACTTTTCATGAGTAACTACCTCTGTGGCTCAGATCCAGTTTTCACAGCCTCTTCCCAGATCTTCCCAGTCTCTCTTTCTCTCCCTACCCTCCCCCTGGCCCACCAGAGTTCCTCTAAGACAGTGGTGTTTCCTGTAGATAAGGTGCTAAATCTCTCAAGTCAGCATGGATTGCTTTTTTCTACACAGATGGTATTTAGCAAGAAAATATTGGCCCACATAAAAGCTATTTGCACTGGATTTGCTTTCTGTTTTACATAATAGATTTGTGTGTACTTTTTGTCTGCGAGCCCATTTCAATGAGTACTTGCTAGATATCTTCACTGAGCTCACTGCTCAGAAGACCCCTGTAGAAAATATGATTGTTCCAGGCAACATCTACTTTATTTAATCTGTCATGTTATTGTAATTTAGATGTATTTCCTGCAAGTTCCTTAAATTTTTTTGTGTCCCTGCCACTTACTTCCTCTTTCAAAAACATCAGAGTAGTAAATGGTGCAATTGCTGCTTAGTTATCTTTTTGATGTGCACTTCATTCCCTTGCTCCAGTTTGTAAATGTATGAATTTAAATGCTAATCTTGTTGTAGGTCTGTTTTATCCAGTAACAATGAACCTGAAAATAGTACTATCGATATTTCATTGGCAAATGTCAATTTATCATGACTTTATGTATTTTTAAATGAAACATTACTAAAAATAATGGAGTTAGAAAAGATGACTATTTGAGTTAGATTTTTAAAATTGTAAATGAATGAGGATTATTACTATTAATCTTCCAAAAATCAGAGTGTGTGGAGAAAAGTCAATATTACAATGAGTTTGAAGGAAAGTGTCAAATTAATCCTGGCTGATACAGTGACTGCCCCACTGGCGAAGCCAGGCTCCTGTCTCCATGTGAAGATGTCAATATAAAGAGTGGAACAGCATTTAGAGAGTGCCTACTGTGCTCTAGGCAGTGAAGAGAAAACCAAAATTAAAAGACCTCACTCAGAGAACCTATCATTATAGGGGAAGTAACAGGCAGGACATTTTAAGGGAAAAATAATAAGATGATATTGAGCAAGAAGAAATTTCAGGATGAGCTCAGGAAAATAAGATTTATCAAATTTCTCAGTATAATCAGTGGAGCCATTATACTGTATAATGTTGGGGCCATTAGTATTAATAATAGTAATCATCACTTATTATGAATGCACTGTAGAGAACAATTTTTTGCAGCAGTGGAGAGATAGAGCAGATAGACTTGGAGAGAAAGGTCTTCAATTCTGTGATGCCAGGCACAATATAAATTCTAAGAACAAAGGTTTTAACTGCCTCGTCATCAAAACATACTGTCTGACCATATTTAAGGCAAGTGCTTTCTTCCACACTCTACTCCTTAATTAAAGATGATGATTCTTAATATGACTGACTCAGCTGACAAAATGCTGGAGCCAAAAATGGTCAGTTGCGAGCATTTATCTTTCTTACTATTTTACTTTCTGAACTAATCCACAAAATAAACTTATTTTGTCATTGTGTGAAGAAATCAGGTGAAGGGTATAAAATAGAATGTTAGGAGAATAAGTATATTTAATGAAACATTTTAATGGAAATTTTTATTGAGATAATTTTAAATTTACATGCAGTTGTAAGCAAAAATACAGAGAATACTTTCTACCAGTTTCCCCCATTTTTCAAAACTATGGTATAGTATCACAACCAGGATATTGACATTGATACAATCTGCCTGTTTTATTCATATTTTCTTACTTTGACATGTAAATATTTGTGTGTGTATTTAATAACATACAATTTTGTTGCATATGTAAATTCATGTACCCATCACCACAGTCAACACACAAAACATTTCATTAGCACAAGAATCCCTCCCTATTTCCCTTTTATAACAACACTTACCTCTCCCACCCTCCATCTCTAGCCACTTTCAACTAGCCACTACTATTTTCCATTTCTAAGTTCTGTCGTTTAAAAAAATATTACAAGGGTTGTCATTTAAAAAATGTTACATATGCATTCTGCATGCATCCCCAGCACTCTACAGATGCATTGTTGGCCTCTCTCTGAGTCCCTGGCTTCTCGTCTCCACTCTGTTATCAAAATGTCACTTTCTAACAAGCTGACTCTGGGTAATTTGGAAGTGAAGGGGAAGCAAGTCATTATGAGAGTGGATTTCAATGTTCCTGTGAAGAACAACCAGATAACCAACAACCAAAGAATCAAGGCTGCTGTCCCAAGCATCAAATTCTGCTTGGACAATGGAGCCAAGTCAGTTGTCCTTATCAGTCACCTGGGTTGGCCTGATGGTGTTGCAACGCCTGACAAGTATTCCTTACAGCCAGTTGCTGTAGAATTGAAGTCTCTGCTGGGCAAGGATGTTTTATTGTTGAAGGACTGTGTGGGCCAAAAGTAGAGAAAGCCTGTGCTGCTCCATCAGTTGGGTCTGTCATCCTGCTGGAGAACCTCCACTTTGATATGGAGGAGGAAGGAAAGGGAAAAGATGCTTCTAGGAATGAGGTTAAAGCTCAGCCAGCCAAAACAGAAGCTTTCTGGGCTTCCCTTTCCAAGCTAGGGGATGTCTATGTCAAGGATGCTTTTGGCACTGCATGCTGAGCCCATAGCTCTATGGTGGGAGTCAGTCTGCCACAGAAGGCCAGTGGGTTTAACATGAAGGAGCTGAACTATTTTGCTAAGGCCTTGGAGAACCCAGAACAACCCTTCCTGACCATCTTAGGTGGAGCTAAAGTTGCAGATAAGATCCAGTTGATCAATAATATACTGGACAAAGTCAATGAGATGATTATTGATGGTGGAATGGCTTTTACCTTCCTTAAGGTGCTCAACAACATGAAGACTGGCACTTCTCTGTTTGATGAAGAGGGGACCATGATTGTTAAAGACCTGACGTACAAAGCTGAGAAGAATGGTGTGAAAATTACTTTGCCTGTTGACTTTGTCACTGCTGACAATTTTGATGAGACTGCCAAGACCACCCAAGCCACTGTGGCCTCTGGCATGCCTGCAGGATGGATCAGATTGGACTGTGGTCTTGAAAGCAATAAGAAGTATGCTGAGGCTGTTGGTCATGCTCAGCAGATTGTGGTGAATGGATCTGTGCGGGTATTTGAATGGGAAGCTTTTGCCCCAGGAACCAAAGCTTTCATGGATGAGGTGGTGAAAGCCACTTCCAGAAGCTGCATCACCATCATAAGAGTTGGAGACACTAATACTTGCTGTGCCAAATGGAACAAAGAGGATTAAGTCAGCCATGTGAGCACTGGAGGAGGTGCCAGTTTAGAGCTCCTAGAAGGTAAAGTCCTTCCTGGGGTGGATGTTCTCAGCAGTGTTTAGCGTTTTCCTGCCTTTTGGTTCCTGTGCACAGTCCCTAAGACAAAAGAGTATTTTCTGCATCTCCACTTGGCATTAGTTAAAACTTTCCTCCACGTCAAGATTCAGCCAGCAGCAAAGGATGCAGCACCAGGAACTCTTACAGAGTTATACTGTATCTCAGCTGATGTTTACTGCACCTTGGAATTGACTACATTCTTCAAATTGTCATTTAAATTTTTTAGTGACTAAATCATTGTGCTTTCTAGAATGCATCTATAATTTCCTGTTAAGAGAAAGCAAGCTGTGTTTGAAGTAGCTTATTCGGATCGGCTTTGTCAATGTTCATTACTCAGCGTGGAAACAAAATGAAAGTCCATTGTAGGGAGGGAGAAGTTGTTGATGATATATTTAAAAAAATTAAAGTGTTCACTGAAAAAAAATGTTGTCTAAGGTTGAAGATGTAGCCCAGTGACAGAGTGCTTGCTCAGCATACACTAGACCCTGGAGAGAAAAAGAAAAGTTACAATGTCAACTCCTTACTGAATATACTGTTTGTGAATATTTTCTCTTAATCTGTACTTCTGTATGTATCTTTCTGTGTGTGCGTGCCTGTGTGCTTGCATTTGTGTGTGTGTTACTAGGGATAGAACCTAGCAGTATGCTAGCACTGAATTATACTCTAAGCTTTTTCTTAAATTTTATTAATACTTGTTAATTTACCTGGGCTAACCTTGAACTCGCTATCTTTCTGCCTAACCTTCCTAAGTACCTGAGATTATAGGTATGTGCTACTGCACCTGGCTTATAGTGCTTTTTTCTTTGTATTCTTTACACTGGCTTTCATAAAGCAAATCTTTATTTTAATGAAGGCTGATTTATCAATTTTTCCATTTATGGATCTTATTTTTGGTGCCACGTCTAAGAACATTTTGCCTAATCCCAAATCCTGAAAGTTTTATCCTGGTTTTTAAAATTTTAAATCCATGTCAAGTTTATGTTTATATAACATATGAGATTTTGGTTGATGTTTTCTTTTGTTTTTTGGGGAGCTTTTCTCAGAATTTTTCCCATTTAATTACAGTTGTTTTGAATGCTCTCAAATGATTTTTCTGTCTGAATTGATATGGTCATGATATTTTTTCTTTAGGCTGTTGATATATCATTGGTTAATTCTGAACACTGAACTGACCTTAACTTCCAGGAATAACTCTCAATTTGGTGTACAATTGTTTTATACATCATTAACTTCAGTTCACTAATATTTTAAAGATTTTTTCTATATAAATTCATGAGAGTTATTGGCCTACAGGTATCTTTTGTCCTTTTAGTTTACCTTTTGTTATGATTTAGTGTTGGCATAATACTGAGCTCATAAAATGATTGGGATATGTTTCTGCCTCTTCTATTTCTGGATGACATTATATAAAATTGGTGTTGGTTTTTCTCTACATGTTCAGTTGAATTCTTCTGTGAAAACATCTGTACATAAAGATTTATTTTTCACGCAAGTTTAAGTTATGAATACAGTTTCTTTCATGGATATAGCTCTTCAGAATATCTACATCATTTTAGTTGAGATTACTTATTCGTGGTTTTCAAGAAATTAAGTCCATTTCTTCAAACTGTTAAATGCACAAGTATGAAATTTTTCAGAGGTGTGGGTGTGTGTGTGTGTGGTACTGGGGATTTAACCCAGGGTCTCGCATATGCTGAGCAAGAGTTCTACCACTGAGGTGCATCTCTAGTCTTATTTACCTTTTATTTTGTGGCAGTTTCACTAAACTGTTCAGGACAACCTGGAATTTTCACTACTTCCAGCTTAGCCGCTCAAGTAACTGGAATTACAGTGCATGTTAGCTGCAAGATTTGTAGCAGTACCTTCTGTTTTATTTCCACTTTTGTCAATTTGTATCTTTCTTATTTTTTAAGTTGAAGTAAGTTTTGCTAGAAGTTTATCACTTTTTTCATATTTTTCAGAGATCCAGGTCTTGTTTTCACTGACTTTCTCTTTCTCTATTTCCTATTTCACTGATTTTTGCTCTTATTTTCCTTATTCTCTTCCTTCTCTTATTTTAGATTAATTTTATTCTTCTTTTACTAGTTTCTTAAAGTATGAGCTGAAATTGTTGATTTGAAACCTTTCTTCATGTCTGATACAAGCATTTAATGCTATAAACTTTCTTATCAAGACTACTTTAGTTATTTCCCACATATATTGACAATGTAATTTTATTTCACTCAATTCTATGTATTTTCTTTGCTTTGAGAATTCCCCACTGATATATGGATTATTTTGAAGCAAATTACTTAATTCCCACGTGTATAGATATTTTTCTGGGGTTTTTTTTGTTGTTATTGTTGTTGTTGTTACAAGTTTCTAGTTTGATTTAATTATGTCAGAGAATGCACTTTGTATGATTTCAGTTCATTTGAATATGCTGATTTTTTAAAAATCGCTTAAGATATAATCCGTTGTTGGGAAGGTTTCATATAGTCTACAAAACAAAAGTGTATTCTGTTGTCATTTGGTGGGGTATTCTATCTATGGCAATTAGATCCTGTTATGTGATTGGGTTTTTCAGTTTTTCTAAATCCTTGCTTCCTCCCAACCCACTCCAGTAACAAACCAAGGGCCTTTCCACTGAGCTACAGCTTTTTTATTTTTTACTTTGAGACAAGAGTCTTGCTAAATTGCTAAGGTGCCTAGGATAAGCTCAAACTTGCAATCCTCCTCCTACCACACCCAGAAAAGTCCTTGCTAGTTTAGTAGTTTTTAGTCTAGTATTTTGTCCATTATTTTTTTTTCAGTGCCCATAAATAAACTTCTTTGGAACACATTCACACACAGTGGTTAGTCACTGTGTTCTCTGGCTATGAAGACTGAACTGAGTAGCTGCAACAGAGATCATATGTCATTCAAAAAGCTCTTTACAGGAAAAAATATGTCAATCTCTTAGGTTTATTTTTTTTCTTGGCCTAAAAATAGATTAAATGCCTATATGAGAAATTCAGTATTATAAATTTTTACTTCAAAGCTTTGTTATAGCAGCATACAAAGGCAATATGAAAAATAATGAATACTGTAAGAATAAAATACACATTTGTATATCTGGTGTGTGTTTGGATAATTAGAGGGCTCTCTAGCCTCTAATCTTGTACTGGCTTTGACCATGCAAGCTGAAGCTGCAATACTTATGAGACAATGTGTGATTATTCGTGGACTTTAAATTTTGTCCAATAAAAGCCAGGCATAGTGCATAACTGTAACTCCAGTTACTGAGGAGGCTGAGTGAGGAGGATCACAATTTCTAGTTCAGCGTAGGCAACTTATTCTCTAAATGTAAAAACTAAAGGGCTGGGAATGTAGCTCAGTGATGGGATGCCCCTCAAATGAATCCCAATACATGGGAGGGGGCCGGTCAAAAACGTAATTCTCTTGCTATTAGTTATAACGTAAAATAGTTCTAGCTTTTATAATATCATAAAACTAACATTTAGTATGCCATTGTTTAAAATACTAGAAACATTGAAAATTATATTATTATTCATCATTTATCAAGTGTTTGAACTGGACCCACTTTCCTGTTATAGTACTTAAAATAAGGAGGGTCTTTTCTATGTCTTGTCAAATTGTCCTACTCCTAAGTTTGGATCAGCTACCAAAATTTTGTCCTTTGCATTTTTAATGTCATGAAATTACCTGAGTTCCTTTAATGTGACGGTTTTGCTAGCATCCCTTCCTCTGAGGCACACTTATCTTTTATGTCACAACCATTTTTCTCACTTATGCCAATAGGTTTGCCTTCACTAAGTTTCTCTGACTGTGAAAAGACAAACTGCCTCTTGCATGGTAGCAGCACCAACATTCCCAGTCAACTCTATTTTTGGTAACACTGCATCTGAACTCTGCTAAGTTTTTTACAGAGTAGGGTCCTGCCCTGATGTGCAATCGAGGACACTGTGCAATCTGGATGCTAACTCCACAGTAACATCTTCATCTAAACTTCCAATTTCAAACAGCTTAACATCAACCAATTCACGGTGACTTCGGAAAGGATGTAACCAGCCTTTACTGGCAGCAAAATGTTCATTTTCAGTTTCCTTGTAATTAGTACTTTCTTCTAATGCAGCAACAGCCAACCAATACTTCAGCCTGACTGCCACCCGAAGTGTTGAGTTTATTTTTTATTAGTCTTCAAAGTAGAAGTAAACCTTCCATTTCAATCTTAAGTGGCTTTCAGTTTCTGGTACAATTTAAACTGAAAGATGTTGAAATAGCTTTTTTGTATTTATCATTCTTTTTTTTTTATATGCCTTAACCCCTTATGAGTCCAATTTTTTAAATACAGGATAATCAAGACTTGCATTTTTCATTAATTTGTAAATACAACAGGAAATAAAAAGTTACAATTTTATCAAATTTATTCCATAATTTTTCCATGGATGATATATCTTAATACATTCAATGCACAACGCAATGTTACAATCTGGAGAGTAATGCCTAGTCTTTTCCCTAATTCCTTTTGTGCTGTTGTCTTTCTTTGAATGCACTTTTTCCGTCATGTTGACCTTTCCTTTTTGTGTGTGTGGATGGTATAATTTCAATAAAATATCTTTCCACTAAATGTAGTGGTGAATGTTTCAATGATGGATGTTCTGGTTGGTGTTTCATTCTCTCACATTTTTCAAATATTTGGTGTATTAGACCCAATCTAAATTGTAAATGACTTTTTAAAATTCCCTTGTTTTAAATAAATAACAAACAAGTTCCATATTATTTGATCCAGAAGTTACATACACACTTTATAATTTTTTCCTCACTGTTTGATTACAGGATAACTTGTTGGTTAACTCCGTTAACACCACTCATAGAATTATTATACTAACTTATGACCTTTGGAATTTTAAAAGTTTTGTATCTTTTTTCAAATTCAATCATTTCTGTATTATGAATATTTGAAAATAAGGAAATTTTCATTTCATAACACAGACTTTTCCTCTCTGATATGCTAACATTTCCCCCTTTTTCAGTTTTTTTATTTTGCAGATTTTTTGGCACTTCTTTCCTATTCAGTCTCAGTGTTCCAAATGTGTCCATTTTGTATCATAAGAGAATATCACTGAATTCTGGAAAAGTACAAAAGTTGCCTGTAATATGACAATCTCCATGTTCAAAAGTGATTTCATCAAAGTCAAAACAATTTCTGTACCCATGGAATAATCTTTATTGTTGTTATTAAGTACTGTGCTCTTTCCAATTATGAAAAAACACATATACCAAGATTTGGATTCACAAAGCAGGTAAGGTGTGATACCAAATGTAGCTTTTTTAAGGAGCATAAACTGAATCCATCCCAATCAACCTTTGTATAGTATTAGATTTTCAATAATTGTGGTATCTCTCTCAAATGTAAGTTCAGTAGAAAACTTTTTCTTGAGATGTTCAACAATTGGCTATCATTTACTTAGTTTAGGATTCATTTGCACACTAGCATAGAAAGTGTACTTATCTACAAAATGAATAAAATGTTTCAATAAATGAAACATTTGTATGACATTGCTTTACTGAAAACTGTTGACTTCCAGGAATATGGCAGAGTGGTGAGCAGTAGAGAAAGAGCCTTTCCGAGATCTGGTGTTCAGACACTGGTATACACCAACGTGAGGAAGAGAAGAAGGGAAGTGGGTCCCTGGGACAAAGGAAGGATCTGAAGTGAGAACTGAAGCCAATGAGGAGAGGGAAGAAAGAGACTTCAATGAAGAAGGAGGTAGCAGGTGGTGCTTTCTCCCTGAACGTGGACTCACTGCATGGGAAGGGCAGCTGGAATCTGCAGACTCATGGTGACAACTGGTGACCCCAGAGGCCTCCACAAAGAGACACACCAGTGGAACAGAGTAGTTGATGCAGCAAACTGCAGTAGCTGATGAGTTGCTTGGGTTCAGACATTCCCTAGGAGAGGGTAATTGGATGGTAGCCATCTTGGAGATGGGACAAGTGAGTTCAGAACTCAGAACACCTGAGGGTCAGGCTGCCAAGTTAAAGTTGGCAGGAGATCAAGGAGCCAAGTTCAAATTGACAGGGAAAAAACTTCAACTCAACAGGAGATTCATGGACTGTTGCAGTCTGAACAAATCTGGAGATGCTGTGGCAAGTAGAAACACTGAAAATGACATTGAGGATTTGGAGACAGATTTATTTTATTTTATTTTATTTTATTTATTTATTTTCAATGGACACTGATCAGGATGATTCCCAAAATATCAGACCCCAAAAGCTAAGAGAGGGAAGTTTTTATGGGGCCTAAAAGGGGAAGTAAAAAGGCAAAGCACTTGACTGTCTTTGATTGGTTCTTACAATATGCATCATAGTGACCAGTTATGCATTACAGTGATCAGCCATTTCTAAGAAACAAAAGTAACAGGAACTGTAACTGGAGCTGTTATCTGAGCAACTAACAAACTGAAATATACTGGCTGAGGGGAAGCATTTTCTGCTACAGTGCCAGTCTCACAGCCAGAAACCAGCCTGAACTTCAGCATAACTAAAGATGCAGACATGCTGGGATTATCTACTACACTGCTGTAAGTTATGGTTGGCTCGCTGAGATTAATCCACTTGGAGCTGGACCCTTCTGCCCATGTTGTCTCCCAGTAACAGCAGAGACACTTCTTGAAGTGAATTCTTTTTCTTATTTTCTTCTCTAATTTTTTTCTCTTTTCTTGTTTTTTTTTTCCTTGATTGTTTGTTCTTGTTTTTATGAGTGTGAAACGGTTTCTAGTTTTATTGTTGTGTTGTGTTCTGTTCTTGCTTTTATTTCTTCCTTCTCTCTTTCCCATCTGTCTTCTTCACTAGTTTCCCAAAGTTTTCATGATCTTCCTTTGTCCTCCAGTCTTGCTTCTAATCTCTTTCTCTTCATTTATTTCTCTATTCTTTTTCCCTGGCACCTTTTAAATTTTTTCTCATGAGGGTAGAAACATCATATTGAGTACTTATTTACTGCATACAGTTTTCTGGTTTGTTTTAGACTTTGTTATATAAGCATAACTCTTGTTCATACAGTTAAAGTTGTCAAATTAATAGTTACCACAGTTTGTGGTTTTCTAAGCCATGTTTTACACTATTGTTATTTCTGATCATTCCACTTTAGCCAAGTGGTACACGATTGTTCTAATCAATTGTCCTTCCTATTATACTAAGATTGACATTGCCTAAGGGTCATAAAAACTGCTATGGGCCTGTAACAAAGAACCAGGAGCTGAGTCAAATGGGCAGCAACTTCTCATCAACAATAAATTGAAGAGGTATGATCTTGTGACAGACACAAAACCCAAAAGCCAGCTGCACCTGGAAGACGCATCTAAGCAGTAGTAATCTTTCACTTATAAATTGGCAATTTATAAGCATGTACCCTGGAATTAAACTAAAAAAGAAATAGAAAATTAGAAGACAATGAAACAAGATGCAACTCCAGACTTCCAACTTACCAATCCAAACCCAGGGGGCAGTTTGGTGGAACAACCTGAAAGACACACACACCTGGATACTCTAAAATGGTAACAGTAGAAGTAATAAAGCAGATAATTGAACCACTAGAAAAAAATTAAATCAGAAATAATTTATCAGATAACCACAGAGATGGTGACCATAATAAAAGATGTGCTTAGTGACTCTAGAGCCAATAGAGAGAAAAAAATAGAGGAATTTAGGAAAATTATGCAAATCGTGAAAGCTCAACATAGGAAAGATTTGGAATCCATGAAACAAATTCAAACAAATATACAGCAGATTAAAAATTCCATCAAGAGCATATGCAGCAGAATGAGACTGTGTAAGGACAGAATATCAGATATAGAGGGTAGGACTCTGGTTAGCAATCATGAAAAGACAGATTTCTCAAAAATAGCAAGGGCCCTTGATAAATCAATCTAGTAGCTGCTAGATTATGCAAAGAAGAATAACCTAAGAGTGATCAGAGTCAATGAAAAAGCAAGAGCTAGTGCAAATGATATAAAAAAACTGTTCACAGAAATCATGGCAGAAAACTTCCCAAGCAGAGAAAAAGAATTTGACACACAGATAAGTGAGGCATATAAGACTACAATTAGCCATGATTAAAAAAAATCTATAGCAAGGCATACAATAGTCAAGATTCTAGTAATTTGACATAGTGACAGGATATTAAAAGCTATTAGAGAAAAAAAATCACCTATAAAGGAAAGCCCATCAGAATCACAGCAGACTTCTCAACATAAACCCTCAAATCAATGACAGCTTAGAGTGGAAGTATTTCAAGCCCTAAAAGAAACAACTTCCAAGCCAAATTTATGTACCCTATAAAATTGTCTTTCAAAATTGATGAAGAAATAAGACACTTCCATGATGAAGACCACCTGAAGAAATTCATGAATAATAAACCAGCACTTCAACATGTTCTGAAAGATATTCAAGAAAGAGATCACAAGGATTACAACTCCATGAACTCCAACAGAATGAATCCACCAGGAAAGGCAAGCAATTAAACAAGAGAGATAAAAGGGAACCAACACCAGGGAAATAACACGGTGAGGATGTCAATATATATCAATTATAACCATCAATGTTAAAGGACTCAATTAACCAATGAAAAGACTGATGGAGTGGCTCAAGAAGCAAATTCCAATAATATGCTGTATACAACAAACATATTTAATTCAAAAAGAAATTCATAGACTGAAAGTCAAAAGATGGAAAAAAAAATACTCCACACAACAGGAACCGAGAACAAACCAAGAGGAGCTATGGTATTTGTAGACAAAGTAGATTTTAAACCAAGAATGATTTAGAGAGATAAAGAAGATCACTACATCTTGTAAAGGGAACAGTCCAAGAGGAAGAGAGAACAACTGTAAATATATATGCACCAAATATCAGTGCACCCAATATATTTTTTTTATTTTAAAGAGGATAAAACATAATAAAACCAATCAAAACAAGTGTAAGAGACACAGGACTTTAAAACATTACGAAATCAGCAATAGTTACCAAAATGCCCTTTGATGCCTTCAAAATAGCTGCAGATAACTTCAGACATAGTATAAATCAAACAGAATGGAATAGAATAGAAACAACAAAAACAAAACAATGAATGCAATAAAAGATTTCAAAACAAGCCAATATCAAATCCAAAAGTGCTACCATAATATATCTTGCTATCCTTAAAATGACTTCTCCTGCCATCAGATTTAACATAATCAAACAAAACAAAAGAGAATAAAACCCAACCCAATAAAACAATGGAAATGATGTAGGACCTCAAAACAAGACCATAGGGAATCAACAATGGCTACATCCCTTAGAAGGAGATCCCTGCTAGATGCCACACTGTGTGCCAATATCTTCTGAACTTATGATCAGACCACTGGCACTAGACCTGCAATGTTAGTGAAACACCAAAGCACCACAGGCATCCAATTGCATTTCACCTTGATAGCTATCATCACAGCCTGTGTTTCTCTGGATAAGCTGGTGGCTTACAGGGCAGGGAGTTGGTACTTCTTATCTTCCAGCCTGCACATCAGAAGGGGCTGGGGTTTGGCTTTTCTCAGTCCAGTGGTGGCCTGTGCATGGCACTGGTTCTCAGACTGGGCTTGTTTGCTGCTGCAACCATTGTTCTCCCTCCCCCCAGTCCATGAATGGCACTGACTCATGGGAGAGGCTTGGGTCCAGCTGTTCTCAGTCCAGCAGTGGCCCACACATGGCACTGGTTCCCAGACTGGGCTTGTTTGCTGGTGGCCATGGTTCTCTCTCCCCCCAGTTTGCAAATGGCCAGTGCACCCAAGATTTAAAATATATTGACAGACATCAAAATCAAACAAGCACTAATACAAATATCTATGGAGGACCTGAATACCCCAATGTCACAAATACATAGATCAACTAGACAAAAAATTAACAATGAAGTATTAGACTGAGCCACAGTTTTGAACAAATGGACTTAGTAGATGTCTATAAAGTGTTCCACCCCACAACATCAGACTACACTTTCTTCTCATCTGTATATGGGACATCCTCCAAAAGAAACCGTATGCTAGCTCATATACAGACAATATGTTAAATGACAATAACAATATAACATACTGGAACTTATGGGCCACAATGAAAGGAGTTCTATGGGGGAAATTTATATTAGTGAATACCCATATAAGGAAAACAGAACAAGCCTAAATAAACAACCTAATGTTGAACCTCAAGCATCTAGAAAAAGAAAAGCAAGTCAAGTCCAAAACTTTACATGGGATGAAATTATAAGGATTAGAACAGAAGTTAATGCAATAGAGACTAAGAAAATAATAAAAAGGATGAATCAAAGAGTTGCTCCTTTGGAAGATTAATTAAATGGACAAACCCTTAGCCAGCACTCCCAAAAAGAAAAGACTCAAATAAATGCAATTAGGATTGAAAAGGGTGAAATCACAACTGATTCTGAAGAAATCCAGAGGACGTTCAATACTTACTTTGAGAACCTGTATTCTAATAAGAAATTAATAGAGTCCTAGATACATATGAATTACCAAAGCTGAATCAAAAAGACATAAAAATTCTAGATAAACAATATCAGTCAATGAAATCGAAGATATAATTAAAAATTTACCAAAAAAAGAAAAATTCAGTTCCTGATGAATTCATTGCTGAATTCCATGCGAAATTTAGAGAATGCCTAATGCTGCCACTTCTCAGACTCTTTGATGAACTAGAAAGGGGAGGAATACTTCCAAATTCGTTCCTGGAAGCAAGCGTCACTATAATACCAAAACCAAAGAAAGATACAACCAAAAAAAGAAAACCACAGACCAATTTCCCTAATGAACACAGACACAAAAATCCTCAATAAGATACTGGAAAACACAATGCAGCCTATACTCAAGATTATACAACATGACCATATAGGATCCATCCAAGAGATGCAGGGATGGTCAACATACGCAAATCAATAAATGTAATACACCATCCCAAGATAGAAACCATATGATATGATCATCTCAACTGATGAAGAAATAATGTTTGACAAAGTCTAACACCCATTCTGATAAAAAAAAATCCTACAGAAAATTTCAACAGTTGTTCTTTAGCTCAATCTGATCTCAAACCAACAGCCAATATCATTCTAAATGGAAACTGAAAGCTTTCACTCTAAAATCAGGAACAAGACAAGAATATCCACTATCAATACCCTTATTCAATATACTTCTAGAAACATCAGTCAGAACAATTAGATAAGAGAAAAATAAAAAGAATAAGAATAGGAAAGAAGGAAGCTAAATTATCATTATTTGCAGATGACATGGTACTCTATATAGAAGACCCCAAAAATTCTACCAAAAAAGTTCTAGATTTAATCACCAAATTCAGTAGCACAGCTGGATATGAAGTTAACACTCAAAAATCAATAGCATTCCTGTACAAAAATAGCAAACTCCCTGAGAGAAATGAGTGACACAACACCTTCTGCATTAGCATCCAAAAAATGAAGTACTTATGAATAAACCTAACAAATAAAGTGAAACAACTCTACATTGAAAACTACAGTATTCTGAAAAAGGAGATCAAAGAAGATATCAGAAAACAGAAAGATATTTCTTGTGCTTTGGTAGGAAAAAAACAACATAGTGAAAACGGCCACAATCCTAAAATCATTATATAGATTTGATGTAATTTCAATAAAAATCCAACAGCATATCTCATAGAATTAGAGAAAACAATCCTAAAATTTATTTGGAACCAAGAGAGATCCAGCAAAAACAATCCTGGGCAACAAAGGCAACACAGGGGGAATCACAATCCCTGACTTGAAATTATATTACAAAGATACTGTGATAAAAAACAATATGGTACTGACCAAAGAAACCAGACAGAGGATCAATGGGACAGATTAGAAGATGTAGAAACAACTACAGATATACTCAGTTACCTTATCTTTGACAGAGGGGCAAACTAAGTTCACAGGAAGAAAGATAGCCTCTTTAATAAATGGTGCTGGAAAAACTGGCTTTCTACCAAAACCTCTATGAAGGGTTCAGTCTCCCACCCAGTAATGTGGCACATGGATGAAGAAAGACAAAGAAAGAGCTGCAGTTTCGAGGGGCTATGGGATGACCAATTGCTCTCAGTGAAACAAAGGACCAAGAACCAGAGTGATCATGACTTGTATTGGTGCTAATCAAGGAGCCAGGTGGGACTTGTGGCAGAGTACATAGGAAGAATAATTTCTGCAGGCATGACTTAAAAAGAGGAACAAAGCACTCTTGAACCAAGCACAGAGGCTCCCCAATTTACTTGATGTTGGGAAAGGCAACACCTTTACTTCTGGAAAGGTGTATTTCTTTTTGAGTCTCACAATCTCAGCAGACACGTTATCTCATGTCTTTGTCCTGAAATTTCACAGGCTCTTATCTGAGCCTCCTTTTCAGCCATTGATGGTGGTGGGATCTCATCCATGTGCTACTGCTTTGTTATGATGAGACACATTGTCACCTCAGCCAGACTCAGTCACATTATTTTGGCCAATTAAGGGAACACCTGCTTCTACACAGCCAGTTCTGCGTATCTCAATAAATAGGGTTGAAGTAAAGGTCAGGCAAAGATGGAGGCAAGAGGCTTCATTTTTCAGGGGAGCATAGGTTGGTGGTCTCCCACAACTTTCCACATGCTGAAGATTAAAACTAGACCCATGTCTATCGCCATACACTAAACTAAAATCAAAACTGATCAGAGATCTAAGTATTAAAACAGAAGCACTAAATCTGCTGGAAGAGAGATTAGGTAGAGTTCTTAAAGGCATTTGTGTAGGCAAAACTTCATGAATGAAACCCAATTGCACAGGACCTATAACAGAGAATCAACAACTGGGATCTTATCATATTAAAAAGCTTTTACACGGTAAAAGAAATCACCAACAGTGAAAAGACAACCCACAGAGTGGAAAAACATTTCTGCCAGCTGTTTCTTAGACAAAGGACTACTATCTAGAATATATAAACAATTGAAAAAAATCAGACCCCCCAAATTTAAAGACACAGTCCAAAAAT
Source organism: Dasyprocta punctata (assembly GCA_004363535.1). Lineage (NCBI taxonomy): Eukaryota > Metazoa > Chordata > Mammalia > Rodentia > Dasyproctidae > Dasyprocta > Dasyprocta punctata. The sequence goes on along the minus strand of RJWM01006288.1, from coordinate 5,916 downwards.
GGGCATCTGAAATGTATACACACTTCTCAGATAAAGAAGTACAAATGGAAAGTAAATATATGAATAAAGATTCAACATCACTGATCATTCAACAGATGCAAATTAAAACAATTTTGAGATTCCATCTCACTCAAGAAAGTATGGTTATCTTCAAGAAATCAACCATCTCACAAATGCTGGTGGGGCTATGGGAACAAAGGAACACTTCTCCAGTGTTGGGAGTATAGACTGGTGCAACCATTGTGGAAATTAGTGTGGAGCTTACTCAAAAAACTAGGGGTAGAGGTTCCATTTGACCCAGTTAGTCCACTTCTTGGTATCTTCCCATGAGAATTAAAAGCATCATACCACAGCAAAACATGTGCACCATGTGTATAGTGGTGCAGTTTGTAATAGTTAAACCTTGGAAACAACCCATATGTACGTGAACCAATGAATGAATAAAAGGAAATGTGGACTTTTTTTTATTCAATGGAGTAGTATTCTGCCATAAAGAAGGATAAGCTTGAAATATTTGTAGCTAAATGGTTGGACCTTGAGGCCATACTTCTAAGTGAAAAAAATTGAACACATGTATATATCACATTGTCTCTCTGGTGTGAGAAATTGAAAGCATAAATAAAACCCAAAATAAATAATAGATACTGTGAAACAGGAAGAAATTGTTCAAAAGGCAAGGGGAACTGGAGGAGGGGAACGAAGGAAGGGAAAAGAAAATAATGAGAAAAGAAAGATAAAATGAAAACAAAGCTTTGCTGTTTTTCTTCTTTCTTTTGTTTGTTTGTTTGTTTGTTTGTTTTGTGCTGGGGATTGAACTCATGACCTCACACTTGCCAGGCAGGTGCTGTGCTGCTGAGCTATATCCCTGGCAGAAATAAGGCTTTGTAAATATGAAGGGGAAAAAGGGTTGAAGGAAGAGGAGTGGAATGGGGAAAAAAGAAGGTACCAAGGCATATCATGTACAGGTACAAATTCACATATTGAATGTGATCAATATGTATGTCTGAATTGTACCAATAAACTTAATTTTTAAAAAAAAAGTGCTTCAATGCAATCTTTCTTAGACCAATACCACTCATACATTGACTTATGGATAATTCCTTGAAGAATATGTAGAGAAAAATAAATAAGTAAATAAGCATACATTTCTGCATTATCAGTTGGTTTCCAGTTCTCCCAGCATGAAAATTTGCCCACTGGGAGAAGAAAGGAAAGGAAGGTATAACACCACAGAAAAAAGGAAAGCTGGCTACACTAGAGCCGAGATATCTCAGTAAGTTAAATATGTGGCAGATGCTGGTTAATAGGTGAAGATCAGGGGAGGAAAACTGATCAGAAATACTGAGTAATATAAGGAGACACAGGATTCTAGGAAATTGAATCCAACATGTGCTGAGAAAGAAGGCAACATTTTGTTACATCTTCCAGGTTTCTTGAAGATAAAGTTCCTTCCTGTCTATATTTGGTAGCACTGTTGTAGATCACTGATTACTAATTGATTTCTAGTTTGCCTGGTATCACCCTTCATTTCTTCTTCTATATTGCTCCTAGACTAAGATTAACACGTTTGCGTGGCAATGTTGGGACAGGGTTTAGTTCACAGGCCAAAACCCTACCCCATCTGGGTAGCTTCAGGAGTCATAGCCAAAAATTTCACATCAACCTCTCTTATGATTTTAATTTTGGGAACCATGAAGCTGGGCTTACCTCACTTACCACTTGGATGGTCATTTCAACATACAAAGAGAGTTAAGATTTCCATTTGGGGATGTGAGGGAGATGTGGCTGTGACTTCTGCCGCCCCACTGATCACCAAGGTTGATAAGGCTGATCTGGCTGACTAGGCGGTGTCCCCTTCCTCCCTAATGGTTCCATGTGCATCTCTCCTGAAGCTGCACACTTGGTGGAAGAGGACAACCACCCCCCAGAGAGGAGGACCCTTTCCCAGATCAAGAGTACAGGAGTAGCTGTGCACCCTTGCTAGAATCTCCAAACAAGCTCTCAAGATTTCCATTTTGTTCCTATTTCCACTAAGATATACATGAGCCCATCAGTTCAAATTATATCATTGAGCTTTAGAAACATTATACCTGACCTAGCAAAATGAGAGGAGGCATTGGTTTCCAGTGTTTTTCTTGTGGCATGGGGATAAGGCACAAAACCCTAGTAAGAAAACAGCTCAGCAGATAGGGATCTCAGAAGAAAGGAAGATCAAATAGACAGTGGTACTAAATAAGAGTCTCAGCAAAGGTTCTTCTAGGTAGGGCACTTAAAGCTTCCACCAGCTAAGATGGCACCCTTGATCCCAAGCAAACCTAAGATCCTCAACTTTGAATCGTTTGAAGGGGAGACAATCCCCACCTTTCCTCCACATTGCAGATTTACTATGGTATCTTTTCTACACCCATGTTGGTTTGGGCTGGTATGGCAAGGTCAGGTGTGAACTTAGTGCTCCAGAGAAGCCTTCTGAAAGCCTTGTCTTTCTCTGACTAGACCTCAAGACAGACTATGTCCTGAAAGACAATTTGGGTGAACATTCAATTCTAAAGAAAGGCCGTAAATGATAAATTCATTTCCAGGAGTTGTGAGAAGACTCCAAGGTAGAGGTGGGAAAAACACACCTCACTGAAAGACCCTGAAGATTGAACAGGAAAAGAATGTCATAACAGGGAAGAGGGCTATGACATAACTTTGGAATCTGTGGCCTACTGGTTTTGTACTGGAATCAGAACCAAATCTCTATTTGTACAGGGAGATGATTCCTACTGTCAGCATTCAGCCGAATGGGAGAATCTATTCAACTAATACACAGACTGCAGATGAGCTGGCTCAAAGTTCAGTCATATCCATGCTGGTGTCAAAGGCAAGCTACTCCTCCTCTAGATTTCTGACCCCAGGGTGAACAGAAAAACCCTCGTTTTCAGTTTTCCCTGTCCTAGGTAAGATAAGCTAAGTCCTCGCAAAGAATCTATTAGTGCTTGGAAGAACAAGAGAGAAATGACCAGAAATGTTAATGTAAATGTTCAACTAATCCCTGCTTTCTCTTTTTTTCTCCACCTCAAAGCCATTGTTCAAATTCCTGGAGTCCTGAAGGCACTTCTCAATTTGTTTTCCTATGCTCATCTGTTCTCCTTGTGTTATCCTGACTATATCCGCATTCTGTTTAAATTCATCTGTGTCCTCTAAGAACTGCCTTTCCAGACACTTCTCCAGCTTCAGGTCCCTGTCTTCCTGGCATTTCCAACTTTAGATTTTGAGGCCCAGGAGAGCAAGGTTTTCTCTTGCACTGAATTTGCCATAGCAACTTTCATAATGTAGGACATACAACGATAATTCTATTTCCTTTGTCCACTATGATGGTCAGCCTAGCCTCCAATCCTCGTGCAATGTTCTGGCAGGCCCAGCCATGCAAAGGCAAAGAAAGGTCCCTTTCAATTTTATTCTGGAGGCCTAGCAAATTTTAAAATATATTTTTGGTTTTAAGAGCTTGTAGTTTCTTAGGAGAATTAGATAGACCAAAGAAATTGAAATTTCTTAAATGTAGGCAAAGGAAAACTACTTAGCATTTTAATCACTAAGTGTAAAAGATACTACTTTTATTTTCTTGGTTGAATGGAAAATGTCTTCCTAATAAAACATGTGCTTTTCTGAAAAGTGTTTTCCCCAACAGGATGATTATGTTCCACTAGGCTAAAGTATTATTAATTATAACAAGGAGCTACACAAAGAAAATATCATGAAAATATTCACGTAAGGAAATGCTTAAATGTTCCAGAAAAATGTTTATCAGGAAATGTTATTCTAGAATCAAAACATTTCCTGTTTCCTGATCATGCCATGGAAAAAATTCTGTGATACTAGTAATGAGGTCTTATATCAAAAGAATTTTCATGATATGAATATATATTTAGAAAAAATAAGTAACATGAACTAAATAGAAATTACCCAAACTCATTCTTTTATAAAAAGTTTATTATTAACATAAAAATGTATACTTTATAGAAAAATACAGAAATGTAGAAATTAGTCAACAGCTCACCACTCAGAGACGACCATTCTTACTATTTAAGAGAATATATTCCCAAGCAGGCCTCATCAATGTAAATATACACACTTGTGTTCAGTTGTACATATATAGTTTTAATGATTTGTATTATATCAGCAACATATCCTGGGTGTTTCTCTCTGTCAGTAAGTCTAGGTCTGCAATATTAGTGTTCATAATTGTGGATATGTGTCACATGAAGCCATTGGGATGTGCCAAGTTTCAGCAGTCCTTCTCCAAAGAAATCCTCATATGACAACAGGAAGAAAGTAAGAGGGGAAAACTGGATGGGAGGTGGAGGTGTCCTTTCAGAAGTCTGCTAGAGTATTTCCCTGTACCACATTTATGGCCAGGAGCAGTTACATGCCTGCTCCAGACACTGCCAAACATGAGGGTGGATAGGTATGATTAGCTTAGGCCAGGATTTCTTCTCTGTGATCAACTGTGTTACTATCTAAATAAAAATCAGGGTTCTATGATCAAGAAAAAGGTGATCAAATATGTGAAGTTTTAAGTTCAGGAATTTACAATCATTCCAACCAATGAACCAACAAGCTGGGTTGGTGACAGTTGGAGATAGCTAGTGTATTAACTCATTATTTTGAAAACTGGCACATTAAAAGAAATAATCAAATGCTTATCTTGTTTTTCCTTCATTAGCTGGAAAATTAAATCATTGAGGAAGGAAGTTTCCCTTTATACAAGTATTCTAGCTAATAAGCGAAAAAGAAATCACAGCATTTAGGATACCACTATTTCCAACATCTACTGAATGAACAGAACTAGACATTGAATATTAATAACTGCCAACATCACATGCCTCTGATGGAAGGATAAAACACCACCTAAATCATCTTGAAAAAAAATTTAAAATCCTGAATCTAATCAAGACCCTAGACCCATGAACAAGTTAAGAGAATTTTGGAGCATATATTCAGGAAAATCAGATATTGGAAAACCCAGAGGATATACAATGTGGTTTCTTCAATTAATGAATATCAAGGAAACAAAAAGGGCAAGAAGGGGTAGCTTATTGGCCAAAAAGGACTCAGAAGACAGTTCCCATGTATAGACTTCATTTGAATTCCAAGTCATCCAAATTGTTTTTAAAAATTATGGCACTTACAAAACTAACTGTGTGAGAATGTCACACATGATCAAGGAATCAGTGTTTGTAGGTATGATAGTGGTATTTTGTGTTTGTAGGTATAGCGGTATTTTGGTTAGTTTTTTTTGAATAGTCCTTTTAAAGTCATTCATTGAATGTTTACATATAAAATAAGATGTTTCAAAAGAATATGGTGGTGGGGAGAATGAAAGTATTAATGAAACAAGGTTGGTCATGAGTTTCTAATTGTTGAAGTTGAATGATGAATACATGGGGGTTGTTAATTATCCTATTTTAAAATACGTTTGTAATTTTTTCTAATAAAATGAAGAGAAAGTGGTGGGCTTTAGATAGGTAACCAGCAGTATTCATCATGCATTAGTTTACCCAACTAGCATAGTGAATACTGTGGGTTACCTATCTAAAGGATAGTACAAGGATCATAGGCATGTGCTACCATGCCCAGTTGCATCTTCATGCCTTAAAATAGGGTATATTGCTTCATTCTCTCTCCTTTTGCCTCTTAGTAGTTTTATAGTTTCATCATATTGATTTCTATATACTGATTTTACAAATGTTCACATCAAATTCTATTATTTCTATACCTACAAACACAAAATATCACTATCACACCTACAAACACTGATTCCTTGATCATATGACATTCTTACACAGTTAACGTTTTTCAGTTTACTTTCTTAGATTTCCAAGGTAAATGTATGTCATGCAAAAAGTGAGAGCTGGTAAGGTGGTGTTTGACCAC